>OY744612.1:53784111-53964111 GCA_963556255.1 Allolobophora icterica
GTTAAGTTTCCGTTAACGTTTATTTTCGTTTGTTTCCACTTCAGTTAACTGAAAAATAACATTCGACCTAAGAATGTCTGATTTATCGCAAGAAATGAATGCGATTAATAACGAAAAACGATGTATTCAATGTTTTAGATATGACAGAGAGGCGCGCTATATAAATGCGTGATAGCCTATCTCACCAAACACGTAATATATATTATTAAGATACTTTATATATCTATTTATACGTCACGTAATCGTTGTCTGATTGATGTTAATTTAACGACGAAGTATAATTAATAATAATAAAATAATAATAATAATAATAATAATAATAATAATAATAATAATAATAATAATAATAAAATAATAATAATAATAATAATAATATAATAATAATAATAATATGCGCCTTACATACATGTATTAAGTAGAAGCACACATGAAGTTTTACAGGAGTCGAATATAACTGCTTATGCGGCAGCCACATACGGCGCCAAATCACGGTCTACTATTCATTTAACCACCGCCGCCGCCTAGCGAGTGGAAGGCAGAATTGACCTTAAATTAACGGATGTCTACGGGGTTCGATCTTGGTACCTTCAGTTCTTCACGCCAGTGTGTTATCCATTACTCTACGGGCCCACCTAGTGCTCCATGGTTTCCTTGGACTGCAGCTGCTGAGACTAGTACCAGTGAAATGGTAAGAATAAGACGAATTTGATAGGATCATATTTATGAAGCACCTTTAGCCGTTGCGTTAAGATGCTGTGAAGATGGCTAGCATGGTGATTCTAAGGGTGTATAGGCCTACTATGGATTTGCCTTCGGTTGAAATAGAGGTTTTATCAAGGCGCGATTTGTGGGTGGGAGCAGTGGTTGGGGGGGGGAGATTTGTTCTTGTCGCCTCCTTTTCTTAAAGATGCATCCCTCAGTTTTGGTTGGCTCCCGGAGGGAAGGCATTCATTAAATCTGAATTTCATATAGAGCAGGGTCCCTCCCCCGGAGATACCAGACCAAACTCTACTTTAGTGCCTGCTAGATGAAATTCCAACTAGCCTTCTCAAAAGCTGCTCTGATGTGCTTCGAAACACCATCTTGGCATTAATTATTAATCGGTCGCTTGCAGTTGCTGATGGATCATTCCCTTTATGTTTCTTCCATGGCATAGTCCATACTCTACTGAAGAAAACATCTTTGGACGCTGAGACCATGTCAAGCTATCAGCCAATCTCAAATTTAAATTTATTTCTAAACTTCTTGAACGTGTTACTAAAAGTCGACAAGATGCCCAACGTTACTTCTTCTTTACTTCTTTTCCAATCAGCATATTGCAAATTCCACTCCACTGAAACCGCTCTTATCTCTGTCCACAATGACTGTCGCGGTCGACTCCTTCGATCGCAACGACGAACCAACGAAGGAACTATTAAAAGATCTTTAATTAAAAATAAAGTCGATTAAGTGTAAAGTAAGTCAACTCGTCTATCAAATATCACAATCGTAGACAGCACACAGGTTGGCTGGTCTCGATT
Source organism: Allolobophora icterica (assembly GCA_963556255.1). Taxonomy (NCBI): domain Eukaryota; kingdom Metazoa; phylum Annelida; class Clitellata; order Crassiclitellata; family Lumbricidae; genus Allolobophora; species Allolobophora icterica. The sequence goes on from OY744612.1 coordinate 53,785,632, forward strand.
GAACGTCATACGATCAATGTTTCAACGTTTACAAATCTTCGTCAAAAGGCCCTTAATGTACAGCAGGTCTATCTTATATAGAGTTCTCCCGGATTCCAGAACGTTCTGTGACGTCACTGTACTTTTCCCTGGAAAGTCCTACTGAACACGTATATCGTTGTTGCATGCACCGAATTAATGTTGACAGCTTGCTGCAGAATTTTCCGTGCGTTGTAAACAAGCTTGTTGACGCGTCGGTTTTCTTCCCTTGATGCATGCACCCGCGTAGACCGCGACATTCCCTCCGCCCTCAGATGATGACACGTCTTCAGCACCATCCCGAACGGGTCATCACGATCAAGCCGGGCCTCCAGACTCCATCTCGATACAGCATATACAACCAAAACAAAACACATCAGTTAGTCAACTTATCCACACAATTTGCGGGCTCGATCCTTGTGTGTCGGGCCATTTCCCCCCTTCACCATCCGAGTCACAACCGAGAGAGGAAATCAGCCACCGTGTTCTGACGTCCAGGACGATATCGAAAGTCCACGTTAAACTCTTGCAATGCTAACGCCCAACGAGTCAGTTTCGCACTCTTAGGGCTTGCATCTGTGAGATAAGACAAAGGATTATGATCTGAATAAATGATTATCTTTGATAAGAATATCCATGACTTGAATCGTTTAAGTGCCCAAATTACTGCGAAAGCCTCTCTCTCAATTGTAGACCAATGCATCTGTGTATCTGTAAGTTTAAGACTAGCAAAAGCAATTGGTTTTTCTTGACCTTCTTCGGTCCACTGAAACAAGCAACACCCGACCGCGGTGGCACTTGCGTCAACACTTAAACCAAATTCCTTAGTGAAATCAATGGTATGCAACTGTGTAGCTTTACTGAGATCATCCTTTAACTTATCTAGTGCTTCTTGATGCTTTTGCTCCCAAGGCACCTTCGTAGGTATGTTATCTCGTGTCAAATCAGTTATTATCCGTGCTTTTTCAGCTAAAGCAGGTATAAAACTTCGAAAATAACTGAAAAAACCCATAACCTTTCTAACTTCTTTCTTTGTTGTTGGAGGATGGATATCATTGATCGTAGCGATCTTACCTGGATCAGGTTCAATACAACCTGACCCTACTATACCAAATTCTTCATCTTGATCAACAATTACTGAACAGCTATTGATCATCGCTTGATCGAGTCGTTCATGGTATCGCTTGATCTTATTTGCGTGTAAATGTCTTTGTTTTCCCTCTATTTCTACTATATAAGAATATGGGGATTTAACCTTGACTACGGTAGCAGGTCCTTGCCATCGACTATAAAATTTAGAACTACCAAAATCTGGTGCTAATACTGCTACTTTATCTCCAACTTCGTATTTTCTGTCAGTACTACGCAAGTTATAATAATCTGCATACCGCTTTGTTTCTATATCACTATAGTAATCTGCATAAACTTTCGCGAATTCGAGGTTTTCCTTCAGTGATTGGAGATACTCTTCGGGTGATTTACCTAAGTTAAGAGGTACTTTTCGTTCGCCAGCCCACGATTCCTTCAACACACTAAGTGGACCCCGAGGAAGAGTTCCATAAACCATAGTGAATGGCAAAATATGAGTCGTGCCTGAAGGTTTTTCTCTAAGGCTCCACAGAACAAACGGTAACAATTGGTGCCATCCACGAGGATCAGATTGAGCAAGCTTAAAGATCATGGTTTTCAAGCTTTGGTTGCATCTTTCAACCAATCCAGCTGCCTCAGGATGTCCAGGGGTATTAAATCTGGGACTACAACCCATTCGCCGCAAGAATTCTTTCGTCAAACGACTGGTAAAGTTGGTACCACAATCAGAACTGATGATCCTTGGAATAGAAAAAGTTGTAAAAACTTGCAACAGAGCTTCACAAACTCCCTTTGCATTCAGCGATCTAAGAGGATACGCCATCGGCCAACGAGAAAATTTGTCCACCAGAACCAGAGCATAATTGTACTGGGGTTTCGATTTGTTGGATTCTCCAGTCACTACCATAGGGCCAATACAATCCATATTTAGATGGTTAAAACAGAGTTCATCCGCCCTCGGAATAGGAGTGATCGGGACTCGATCTGCCACTTTAACTGGAGTTCTTAGTTGACAAATTTGACAAGACGCACAATATTCGCGAATCCTCTCATCCATTCTTGGAAACCAAAAGTTTAATTTGATCCTGGCTCTCGTTGCCTTAAAAGCCATGTGCCCAGCACATGGGGCATCGTGTGCTACTCGCAAGACAACCTCGATTCTATCTTCCGGTAAACATAATTGATTAACCTTATGTCCCATAATTTCCCCTTTGTGGTACAGGAGGTTATTATCTATAAAGAAATTATTTTTATTCTGTCTCGCTTGTTGCCAGCAAGATATAAGATTGTGACAATTCTGTTGCTCACGCAATAAAGTATCATTATTCGCTACTCCCTCATCAGACTTGAACTCTGTTGACTCAACATCAAGAAAATTATCTGAATCATCAACTAGTTGCTCCTGAGAATATTCATTCACTTCTGACGGCAAGGATTCGTTGCTGTTACTTTTCTCGATATTAACTTCTAAGTTATCTTCTTCTGCCCCTTTATTTATTTGAACACATCGATCTACGCCAGCTACCATCACTACATATTGCGAACTATCCCTTAATAGGTCCACAACATGGGGTGTCAAAATAACCCGTTCATTTAGTTCAGGGACTGCAGCGAACATGACGCACAAAGATGGCGCAATGTTTGTCGTTCCTTCCATTGAATTAGCTAATTTCATTTGTAGGTATACTACATCTGCCTTACATCCTTCTCCCTGAAAACCAATTATATTAATCCGTTTAATCACGGGTAAGTTTAGTGACTCAATTAATTTCTTATCAATACAACAAATTTCTGCTCCTGAATCAGATAATGCTGGCTGAGAAGGGAGATCTTCAATCTGTACATTGATATACGACCTCTCGTGTAATCCATCAATACTATTCTCGTATACCCTTACAGCAGTTTCCAACCCTATTGGTTTAGAATTATCCAATAAATTCCCTTGCTTTACCTGTTCAGGTATCTCATGCAACACGTTGACCTTCTCAACAACTAAGTCGATCACTTCTTCAGTTGGGTTCCCAAATATACAAGTACTCACCTTTTTAGAACTTGGTTTGGTCTGGCACTCCCTTGCCCTATGACCCTTCTGATGACATAGGAAACAGAGACCCTTTACCTTGGCCTCCTCCTGAGACACCCTCGCACCTATCTTGGCTTCACCCCTTATTTCCGGTTTGGGAGACTTGGGTTGAGCTGTCTGGTTATTGACTTGAACATGTGGTTGACCTTTCGTCCAATTGTTATACTTCGGTGTCGGATGACTACGGCACACTAAGTCATTCCCACCATCATGCGACGCTACATAAATGTCAGCCGCATTAGCTATGTCTTCACAACTCAACCACTCCTCTTTTTCTTGGGCCAAGATATAATCTAAACAAGCCTTCGACAAAGACTCCTTAAGCCGATCCGCAACCAATAAACTTACAAGTTTATCAAACTCATCAGTTATCTTTCTACTTTTCAAATAATACATAAGAGCCACACGCAATTTGGATGAATAGATCGTAAATGATTCGTCCGATGCTTTGTGCAACGACCAAAATCGGGCTCTAAGATTTGAAGGGCTTATCTTAAACTCCCTTAGCAAAAACTCCTTCAGGAATTTGTAGTCATGGAGCTGTGCCTCAGTAAGGCGCATGGTTAATGCCTTAGCTCTTTCACTTAAAATGGCTAGCAATAATTTTGCTCTAACATCTTCATCCACCTCATACACATTAAACAAACCATCCAAGTGATCAAAGAAACCTGGAATTTCTATAGGGTCGGAAGGAAATTTCCAAAGAATATTCTTAAGGGCATCACTATAACGCTTAGTACGACTTGCTAAAGAATCTCTAACATTTCGTTCTTCCTGCTTTTCCTTCCTCTCCCTTTCTTCTTTCTCTTTCCGTTCCTTCTTTTCTCTTTCTTCTTTCTCTTTCCGTTCCTTCTTTTCTTCCTCTCTCCTCTTTTCCTCCCTTTCTTCCTTCTCCTTCCGTTCCTCCCTTTCTCTTTCTTCCTTCTCTTTCCGTTCCTTCTTTTCTTCCTCTCTCCTCTTTTCCTCCCTTTCTTCCTTCTCCTTCCGTTCCTCCCTTTCTCTTTCTTCCTTCTCCTTCCGTTCCTCATATTTACGGATTTCGAACTCCAGACGGCGCTTCTGCAGCTCGTAATCCACTCCTGTTGGAGATATTGGACTACCCTTAAATTCCTCTTCCTCTTTTCCAATCTCCATGGCCCATTCTTCCATTAATTGATTTCGATCCCATGACATAACATCATCTTCGTCCCTTCCTGCCTTCATAAGATACACCCTAAGGCGCTCAGACGACATTTTGCGAATATTCGCTTGCATCTCTGTTGTCAACGCTTCCATTTTTACAAACAGTCAGTCAACAACAATCAACAAAAAAAACAGACACCACGCGGCAAACCCGCCACACAAAAGGAAAATTCCACAACCCAAAGTGCAACTATGCAGTATCCAAAGAAGTACACTCGCCAAGTACGCAAAAACTATACAAGCTCACGCAAGTCTGGCCTCGATCACAACAATGGATCAAATTTCAAAGAAATAATCAGCAGATATTGAAAGAGAAACAATGGCTGCCTCCCACTCGGCTGCAACTCCACTCTCTTTTCTCCTTCTCAGCCACGACAACACCTAGGATCTTACCCGTATGTTGACTGCTGTCTTCTGCTGTCTCAGCCGAACGACGTACTTCGTCCGTCCGACTGTCGTATGCCGATTCACCCGTCTCCCACGGTAGAAAGGCGTCTCGATCCGCTCGCTGTCTGGAACAGACCGTCTCTTGATCCTCCGGGTTGACTCCTTCCTCCGCCGGCTCGCGTCTTCTTCACCGGATCCAACACCGATGATCCCACCGCTGCCACCAATAATGTCGCGGTCGACTCCTTCGATCGCAACGACGAACCAACGAAGGAACTATTAAAAGATCTTTAATTAAAAATAAAGTCGATTAAGTGTAAAGTAAGTCAACTCGTCTATCAAATATCACAATCGTAGACAGCACACAGGTTGGCTGGTCTCGATTGAACGTCATACGATCAATGTTTCAACGTTTACAAATCTTCGTCAAAAGGCCCTTAATGTACAGCAGGTCTATCTTATATAGAGTTCTCCCGGATTCCAGAACGTTCTGTGACGTCACTGTACTTTTCCCTGGAAAGTCCTACTGAACACGTATATCGTTGTTGCATGCACCGAATTAATGTTGACAGCTTGCTGCAGAATTTTCCGTGCGTTGTAAACAAGCTTGTTGACGCGTCGGTTTTCTTCCCTTGATGCATGCACCCGCGTAGACCGCGACAATGACCTCATCCACTCTGTGGACAATGGCAAAGTAGCTACACTTGTTCTGCTTGACTGATCTGCTGCCTTCGACACGGTCGATCATACTATCTTGATCATTAGCCTTGAGCACTGGTTTGGTGTATCTGATCTCGCCCTAAACTGGTTACAATCATACTCCCCGTACGCTGTCTGTCTCCATCAATAGAGCAATGGCCTATCGGATCCAGTACTATGAACTAGCTTGCCTGTTTCATTTCATTTCATTTAAGGAACATTTATATAGCGCCCCTTCAAGGCTGTCTACTCAGAAGCGCTCCCAGTTCAGCCACGGCTAAAGAGAGCAGTCTTCAAATGAGTATAAAAAGTAGTAGAGTGATCTATAGACTATAGAGACCAGACGGAGCGCTATTTGGAGCCCGTTCCAGGTCATAGGGCCAGCAACAGAGAAGGAGCGGCGCTGCATGATTGCGGTACGCGAGCGAGGGACCATGAGTACAGCTTGATCAGCTGATCGAAGGTTAGATCGCCGCTGGACAACAGATGTAGGGCGACAGAAACCCTGTAAGTATAGGGGCGCGAGTCCCTCCAAGCAGAGCCTAACAAGCGCAGAAACCCTATATGTCATTCGTAGTGGGAATGGAAGCCAGTGCAATACATCCCTCATAAATTCAGAAACCCGGCTATATTTAGGAATACGGCCAACGAGGCGCGCAGCCACGCGGAGAACCCGATCCAGGCACCCAACCCGGACAGCTGGGAGGCCAGTATAAAGGGCACTACAATAATCAATCCGGGAGACTACAAAGGCATGTACAAGGGTAGAGGCAGCCCCTTGGGACAAAGAGCGCGAGACCACCCTAAGCTGGCGCAGCTGATAGTAGCAGTTGCGGCAGAGGAGGTTAATGTGGCGGGTGAACGTGAGTTCCTGATCCAGGGTAACGCCAAGGTCACGTACAGAAGAGGCAAAACAGACCCGAGGGAACTCAAGGGCTAAAGCCTCAAGGTTAATTTTTGCTAGTTGCTGACGCGTACCCAGCCAGATGAACTGCGTCTTGCTCGAGTTAAGCCTCAAGCGGTTGGAGGACATCCAAGCTTCCAAGGTCTCCGTAACCCGGACAATCTCACGGACAGCAGCTGCCGCCAATGCTGAGCAGTTAACATAAGCCTGGAGGTCATCCGCATAAGACTGGCTGAGAACTGCACCAGCAGCCAGAAGGGGACCCAGGTCAGCCGTATAGAGAATATATAATAAGGGGCCCAGAACAGAGCCCTGAGGAGTCCCTTCAGGCTTTGTTCTCGACCCTTTTCTCTGTTCTCGACCCTTTTCTCTGTTCTCGACCCTTACTTTTCTCTTGGTACACCGCTTCCCTACTAAGTGTTTTACTGAGTAAAATCGGTCTGAAACACGATCTCTACACATGTCCTTCGATGATTTCTCCACATATCACTCTTTCACTCTGTTACCCAATGTCTTTGATCAAATAGTCTTGGATGGCAGAAAACAGTTTGCTTTTATATTCATCAAAACCTGAGTTTCTTCTCTTTGAAACTCCATAACAACTGAATAAATTTTCATTTAAAAAATCTATTCACCGGGGCATGCACTTCTGTCAGACATTGCAGCTGTTCAACCCGCAATTTGGGCGTCGTGATTAACTCTAACCTGTCTTGTAAATGAACTCTATTACGCAGATCTGCCCAAAGGCGTAATTTGTGGGGGACACTATGGGTACCCGTACCCCACACTTTTTGGACTGGGGGTACCGTACCCCCACTCTTTGAACAATGCCAATCAATATTTTATTATTGCGCCTTCCCAGAGATTGCAGTCTCCGCCTTGCTTTGTGTATGTAAGAAATTGGTACCCCACTTTTTAGACCAAAATTTCCCCCCCTGGATCTGCCCACTACCACGTCCGTGATATCCGCAGGGTTAGACACCACATTCTATTTTCTGCGCTGATTTCTTTCACTAACGCCCTGGTCTCTAGCCGTCTCGACTAGCCTACTGCAACTGGCTTTTTACTGGCACTTCGAAAGCTAACTTGATAAAGCTTCAGAGTCCAAAACACCTTGGCCAATCAATAAAACTTCAACAGACGAGCACATAGGCCTGTCACCGACACTTAAATAACTACACTGGTTGCCCATTGAAAAGCGAATGACTTTCAAGTTCAACTGTAGAGGAGACTCTGCATTCCAGTCAACCTTGTTACTTTCAGTCCTTGCTAACTTTAAAGACTTCTCTATCTGTACTCCATCCAGTCTTCACTGTCTTCTGACTTTCTCATTCTGAACATTCCGTGGACAAGAACGGCTCTGGGTAGGCGCGACTTTTCTGTTGCTGACCATATTATTATTATTATTCCGGATATTTCTATAGCGCCTCTCGAAGTCCACTACTACTCAGAGGCGCTCCCGACTACAGCATTTGATACTGTGCCGGAATTTTCACGCCGAAGCGCCACGAGCAATTGCGAGTGAAGGACTTGCCCAAGGTCCGTACGCAGCGGCTAGAGTGGGATTCGAACCTGCAACCCTCCGGTCACAAGGCGCCGAACTTACCACCGAGCCACCACGCCCCACATATAGGCCTACTGTGGAACTCTCTTCCGGATAAGTTCGTTCCGCAAAGTCTGTTCTAACAGATCTCAAGTAAAAATTCATCTTTTCCTGGACTCGTTTCCTCCGTAGGCTATTTCCGTGTCGATTTGGACTCTCTCGTTAGATTTCGACTTAATTCACTCACCATAGATTTTTGACTTTGACAATTTGCATAGTATACGACTATATATCGACTGCTACAATGTAATACAATACAGGTCTACATGTATTTGATATTGCCCTCCTGCCAAGTTCAGAAGTGCACCAGACCATACGCCTACTACAGACTACAAAGTATCGATGGCGCAGAGGAACTGGGACTCAATGACTTGCTCAAGGTCCTTACACAGCATTAATGCCTCGGGCGCGGCTCGAACCCGTAGATCTCCGCGTTACAGACCAAGGGCTTTATAACCAATCGGCCACTGTACCACCACCTTGATGCCAATTGAGCATTATAAACTGGCGCTATATAAAAATTCTTAGATTAGATAATACTAGCTACTTAACTGCATGGACAATACAGCTGAAATGACGTCATCTGGTTGCTCTTAGTAACGGCCGGGATGTCGCTTCCTCGATACGACATTATTACATTTTATCGTGTTTTTGCAAAGCTGTCTTCGTTAATGGCTTCCCTTGCAAGACGACAGCAATTATTTATCTTCATTGAAGTTAGTTCGTTGCGCACGCTGTTGCTCAGCTGTAAGGACCGTCGTCAATGAATAGTTTTTGCCTTACAAAACGACTGACTCGATCTTCATCGTAGTGAGCAACATCATGCCTACGGCTGCCAAGTTTACGGAGGACTGAACGCCGGCTGTGAAAATCGTAAGTTGACAAAGAATTCTGAATTCTTTGACACTGTTATTATACTGTGGTTGAAAGCGTTGCATGGTATGTAGATGTAAAATTTGATTACAATTATTTTTAAAGTGAAAAGTAGGCCTAATAGGCCTATTAGGTAGTGGATTTATAGTAAGCCGTCGGAAAATAATATGCTGAAATTGGCCAGAAATGCGACATTTAGCGAAACGTAAATATTATTGATTGATTTTTAGTTTCTAGCCTAAGTGAATTAAATTAATTAAATGAGAATTAGGGCCTATTAGCCTAGTTAAAAGATTTGAACCCAAACCATTTTGTCAGGCGAAAACTGTTCAGATTTTACAAAAGTCAAAAACCAAGGGCGTGGGCCTAACTAGGTTAAGAATTTTTCGTCTTTTAAAACAATGATAGATTTATGATCGAATGATGATCGATCGATCGAAAAATTAGCATTCAGTTAGGCCTACAGAATCTCTTCAGTTTGTCTCCAGAAAGCTGCAGTTCTTCGCACAAGCTCCAAAGGCGCTTGTTTTAGAAAAAGGTATTATGGGAGTATTACTTGTGTGCTACAAGCCGTGCACTCCCATAATACCCCTCTCGGACGATCGCCGGAGATGTGCCGCAGCCAATCGTATTCGACCTGCTGCAATGTGATTGGTTACTATTAATAGAGATCACTGTGATTGGCTATGCGTTCGCCAGAGAAGACATTAAGGGCGTTTCGTTCAGTCTCATCTGCATTGTAAGAGCATTGCCTTCTGGAAATCTTGGAGTACACATAGAAGAATTATTTAGTTAATTAGGTGAATAAGAACTTATTATTATTAAGCATCGTTGTCTCATTTAAATAATAATAAATTAATATTTAACTTCCGATTTACGTGCCAGACGTTAGTAATTGATTGGGTTTACAATTTCGGTTTTTGTAATCTAATTATGCTGCCGACTAGCTAGGCCTATTTAGAAATAAAATTACAATATAGGCTAGTGGTTGCATAAAATCCCCGTTTAGATAATTTGGCTTTCAAGTGGCGCTATATAAGTTTGGAGATCAGGATTACGATTACGATATCTATGAACCGTATAAATAAAAGTGAACTACATTATTCTTAGACAACTAGGATTTATGCTGAGTTTTATAAAATCATGTTAATAAATACATTACATTCTGATTGCATACACATAAGTTTTCCAATTATCGCAGAATGCTCGTGTTCGTATGGCGGGGAAGACGAGATGTTTACAATCACATCCAAAACGCTGTCAGTGCGACGATTGTTTTGCAAAAACAAACCCATTAACGTTTAACAAACGAAGAAAACCAGCAAACAAAGAATGTAAATCTGACGGTTATGTGCAGAAAAACACGAGTGACGATGCAGGTAGGCTTATTAATAAGCAAATAGTTATCTTTTTTCGACATTCTTGTAGAGGCGTTAGGTGCTGAAAGTATTAAGCTTGGTTTCGGACTTTTTTTTAATACTGTGCATCGCATGAAAAAATTAAAAGTTAAATATAATTGACTCATTTGACTGCCGTTTGATGTGCAAAGTTAATTCTGTTAAATCGGTTGGTTGATGAGAGAGGAAGGTCTTTGAGAAATAGCCTAGCAGTTCTCTGGCCACTGCATTCATCAGCTTTTGCCACCTCTTCCTTAGGACGAGCACATAGGCCTACTACTCGCTTTGCAGGAAAGGACATCCTTTCATGCTACCAATTTATAAATCTAAACTGTTTAAAGATAGTTTTGTAAATCTTTTGCTGTATTTAGTTTTGCATGTGTGACTTTATAATCTGCTTCTGTTACAGTTTATTTCAAGAATTATGTGCTCGTTGTATACAGTGTAATACATGTATAATATGGACTTGTCAGATGCAAATATAGGCTACTTAATTATTTAATTACTGCTTGTGTGTGAGATTGATGCCACATATGTTTCTATAATGTTTTATATGCAGAACAACTGTCGTTTTAGGTTGAGAAACAGAGCTTGTTTGGGCAAACGAAGATTTTGATATCGAAGCACGGGATCACGGCTTTCGGTACCAAGGTTTTAAGGTAGGATTTGTGGTCACCTCCACTGATTTGATAGTAATAGAAACATTAATAGTCAAAAACTGTTTCATTTAGTTCTTATTATTATTTCATAGAAATGCTAAATTCTTAAGTAATGTATACAATCAACATCTGGAAATATATATATAGTTAAAAACCTCGGCCCAAGAGACCACATCACTCCTTCTCTACGACAACTTCATTGGTTACCTATCCAGGCTCGTATATCCTTCAAAATCTGTCTCCTGATGTTGAAGATTATGTCAGGTTTAGCTCCACCTTACTTGTCATCCCTAGTTACACCATGTACTGCCCTTGAACAAAGGCGAGGTTTACGTTCAGCGTCAAAAGGAGACTTTATAGTCAAAAGATCAAATCTTCAATTTGGAAATAGGATGTTTGAAGTGGCTGGTCCAGCTGAATGGAACTCTCTGCCAGAATCAGTTCGAAGATTCACTTCAATAAATACTTTTAAAACTAAACTCAAAACTCATTTATTCTCTTAGTACTATAATTAACCACTGCATTGTAACATGTCCTTTGAGTAAGACTATGTTTTATTCAGACGGCAGACGCGTTATAAATATAAGTTGTATTGTATATGATATGATCAGTTTGATAATTTTAAATTACCCAACTGCATGTTGTTTGCCTTATTTTATAAGATCTACCATACAGTTTGCTGTGCATATTTGTATGTAAATTGGCCATATTTAGTTTACAGGAAAATGCTGATGGAATAAGAAAATGGTATGACTTACTAGTTTATTAGCAATAAATTAAAAAGCTCTATATTTTCTGTTACAGTTGCTACAGAAATCGCCGATCCATCATGTCTGTCACTGATCATACCTCAAGAACCTATGGCATTTGGTAACTTTTTAAAATTACTTTGTAATTAAATTGTATTTGTTTTTGTAATTATGACAATTTATATAGCATTGTCAGTAGTAAGCTATTTCTAGGATGCTTTACCCTGTGCATATCAGGCATTATCAGGCACAGGGTAAAGTACCCTAGAGGTATCTTGCTACTGATTATCTATATAAATAAAGAGAAGACTCTGTCTGTCTGTCTGTCACAGCGATCTTTGAACGCGATGCATTTCTACAGCTTTGGACCTTTTCACTCCAAACCTTCACTACTGTCTCGGGGTGGGCATTACACACCCAGTGTGAGGCTTCGCGTCCCCCGTTTTCACCGCTTCCATGGTGTCCCGGGCCAAAACCTCTCCCAAACCCTCACTTTTTACCTGGTCCAAACAAATTCAAGTCGACCTATTTTCATTCGCCAGATGGCGCCGCCCGAGAAGATTCTGTGTGTTTGACTGCCAATTGTCTGTCACCGCATTTCTAAACATTCGCCAGATGGCGCAGCCGTAGGGATTTCACTTCACATTAAGTTTTGTTGCTTATTCGCTACAGGGATTGAAACATATCTATACTTCTTGCTTATTCGCTACAGGGATTGAAACTTATAACCCCAGGCAACGCCGGGTAAACCAGCTAGTGCCATATAAATTGGCATTCAGCAGATTAAAAATAAAAAGCTTTATATTTTCTATTACAGAATGCTCAGTTATCCCATTCTCAGAAGCCTATGAAGAACAATACAGACTTCAGGCGCTTGTGAAACTGTGTAAGGGACAAACTGAGGAGCTTGAGCCGCCGAGAAAGGTAATTCCAGCCGGTGGTCCAACATAGGCTAAGCTTCTGGGCTGAGCTGTAGCAGTATGAGGAACCATCAGTAGTCCATGGGCAGCCGACTAAAGGGTGCCATGACCCTGGAGACCAAGTCAACTAGCACCAAAAGTAATTGAGTTTGAGTTTATTAAGTTTCAATCGAGTTAGTTTAAAACTAGGGACTTGTGATTCACAAATTTTCAGTCAAATCGAATCTCGAATCAAATCGGGGGTAAAGGTTCGAATTCGAATCGAATCTCAAATCGAATCGGCGGATACCATTTCATATTCATGTACTGTGTACTTGATAGCACAGGCTTACCACAGTAACACGGTTATCAATATATCATTGTAGGCCTAATAACTTTTCTACAGTTTAAAATCAACGAAACTAAAGATTAAGTTAATTAAGTGAATTAAAACAACACAAATAATTTCTTTAAAATTGAAACCAGTTTTACTGGTTTGTTCTAGTTCCATGTTCATTAAATTTAGTCACACACTTTAATATCCAAATCACACGTTTACTAATTGACGAAGCCTGTCTATAATTTACTGTAACACATCTGTTGGTGTGTTGATTCAAACAATTTCGAATCAAGTCGTCATTTTTGAATCAAATCGAGTAGGCCTACTGCCGTCCGATTCTTTTCGAATTGAATACTGAAGCTTCGCAGGTCCCTATTTAAAACTTCACAGAATGGAATGCAACAAAGATTAGCAAAGAAAACTAACAAATGACTTAATTGAAGAAAAGCATACATGAACTTACAAATTTACCACTGATGCAAAATACTTTTCGTGAGAAGAAGATGACACGGCTTATCTAGTCATCCCTGCTAATTGGCTTTCAAACATCTGGATATCTAACTAAGCTCTTCTCCTGTAAACTGACTGTGCATCAAATTGTATTTCAGTGCAACCTTGTGCATTTAAAAAATATTTTTAATGACTAGTAATAACAGTATTAAAATAATAATAGTAATAATAATAGTAATTATATTAAAGCTAATATTAATAACAATGTTAAATTGTTTACCAGGGGTGAATTGTTAATCAACTCAGTGGACGTTAATCACTGCTAATTTAGTAAATGCTTGTTTTTTAAATCTCTTTTAGTGACCCAGGAAGCCATTCCAAATGGTAAATAGATTATGATTCATACTAGATTTTAAAATATCTTAATTCAGAACTGTTGCATGCTAAACACATTGTCAGTTTGTTGGCTGATCTGTATGTAATGGTTTTTAATTCAGATATTGTCTGATATTATTAAGTCCGTTTCAAATGCATTAAATTTTGTGGGGCAGAAGTTGTTAGTTGAGCATGTAGTTTTTAAGCGAGGTTCTCTTCTGTTGGACTCTTACTATTAATTTCTTTATAATTATGTAACAAAATAAAAATTGTTGAACTGGTTTAAAATGCAGTTCTTCATTTTATTCACAAGAACTTTGTGTCTTTTATCTAGATGCAAATAATGCTGTAAAGCCAGATGGTATTCTATCCTGAAAATTATTTACCAAATTTTTTATTAAAATATTTTAAAAGTTCAATCGTAATTAGGAGTGGTTGAAAGCAGCTGGGTATGTTTCCTGATTTTGTGGCTGCATATTAAAATTCTACTTCCTGTTGTAGATTTGGGCTGTTTGGTTCGTATTTCGATGCCAGGTAATCCTGAATTTATTTCTCATCAAATTTTTCTCATCTTAAGTTGTTGAGGATGGAGCTGCTTTCTTTCTCTGGCATTCAGATTCAGTGTCAATTTTTACTTGCAGGGACTTGTTTTGTATATTTTATCTTAATAAGGTTTATGATGTAGTTGGAATTGTTGCTTTGTGAAAATTATATGTCAAATTAATTAATTTTGCATTAATTTATATGTCAAGTTCAGTTTTTCCTAAGATGTGGAGGGGATGTCTGTCGCATTCAGGTAGTGATATTTCATAATTTTGAGGCAGCAGATGAAAATTCTGTTTTTCTCTTCTAGAATCTGGACATTCCATGCAGAGTTCAAACCAGTTAATCCTGAATTTATTTCTCATCAAATTATAGTGTGAAAACAAGAGGAATGTAACTATTTCTGTGGTCAACAGCTGAGTTTTTCCAAGAAGTCGTAACATTTTGCTGGACCTAGATTTTGGAACTCTGTCTGTATCTGTCCATTTGTCTCAGTCATTTGTGTTATCTCTTTCTCAGCTTCAGACTTGTCTTTTTCAAATTACTTGTCCTCCTTACTGTCTTACGGACTGATCTTCAGGATATTTAGCCGATTACAGTGCTCTTGGTTTTCATGTGCCATCTGTTGATGCCGTGTGCATTAGACATCAGCATGATAGAAGTTGTACATAGAATTACAATTTTGCCAAATTAGCATGGCGTACTTTGCATAAGAAGACCTAGCTACTTGTATAGGAAATAATAATTTTGCACAATAAGTTGTTGAGATGTTTAATGCACTAGCAATAATAACAAGTTTTTGCTTTATATTCCAGGATCCTCCCATTCGGAAACTGAAGAAGGTAAATTTTTAGATAAATTCTTCAAAAACCTTCATAATAATTACTTAAAGATGAAAGTGACAATTTTGGTGCCAGAACTTATGTGTTGAGCAACAGTGAAAATTTTGCTTACTGCAGGAACTGAGCTAGGTATATGTGATTTCTTCATGTACTTTTTATAATAATTTATTTTAAATGAAAAATCCTTTGTGCAAGGAATTATTTATGTTGGGAGCATTGAAAATTTATTCTTACCAGCAATGTTAAAAAGTTTTAAATTTTTTTAATTCAAAATCGTTTCTGTTGACACATGAAGGGAGTGACAAAGGTATTTGATTTCTTCAGGAATTTTTTTTAATATTGCTAATGTTACGTCGTTTCCAACTTCGGACTTACTTTTCCAATTACTTGGCCTCCATAGTCTTGTGCTCTGTCTTTGCCAAAAATGTATTTATTGAGTAATAATGAAAAGTTTTTTATTGTTAGCAACACTAAAAACTTGTATTTGGTACATTCCAGGGGCTGAGAACTTGAAGAAGAAGAAAATGAAAAGATACTTTTCTCCAGAAATTACGTGTGTTGAAGACACTGCGTCTTAGGCACAGTAGTCGATTGGTTAGATCGCTAGAACTGTCGTGCAGAGATGATGTGTTCCATGTTCCACGTACTCTCCCTACAGAAAAAGGTAATTACGTGAATTATTTTATGAAACTGGATATTAATTTCAGATAAAAGTGGAAGGAGTAGCGTCCTTGGCTACAGGGACAAACAGATCTAAAGGAGTCTATTGCTAATAGATAGCTGAACTGCTGAAGGCATGACATTGTATTCATTGTCAAAGATCAGGTGAAAGGAAGAAGTTCACCTGTGCATTTGGAGCTGAAAATGGCAGTTGTTGCATATGCCAGGGCATATGACTGCTCAGCAGGCAGCTTCTTGCAAATTAAATGGCTATTTTGTCTTAACTAAATATGAAATTTTTGATAAATCGTGTAATTACTGCTTAAATTCAGCAATTTCGTTGGCTGAGAGAAGTATGCACCTGTATATATGTATCTGGCTGTTTGTAAAACATTTTTTCAGAGCCTCACCATTGCACTTAACATCGCAACTGAAAAAATGTATAGTGATTGCATCTGGAGGAGAATAATAGCAGTGTTACTTTTACATGTTCTAGAACATAAGACTGGTCAACAGGCAAATTATTTTAAATCATGGCTATTTTATCATAAATAAAGACAATTTTGGAGAAAAAAATTTGTTTTCAGCCGAGAAATAATTAAGAAACAGAAAGACTGCAGTTAATTTATGTGTTGGGCTAACCGTGGTCTGGAGATTTATTTGCAAGATAATGCCTGTTGAGCTGGCTTGTCTACCAGAGAACGTAAATAGAACTGTGGTTAGGATCTCCGTTTAACCTCTGAACTTGGCATCCACTTTCCAAGGGGATGGAGTACTAATGGTCTCCAGGTGATCATTTAACTAACTCAACTTGGAATTTGCTGTTTCTGCCAGCAATGTCTCAACAGCACCAAATCATCGTGTTACCATTTTATTATTACTGAAGCCTGTCCACTTTGTTTTTGGTCAATCCTGTATAAAGTTAAATAGCAAAGAAACCAAAAAACCTGTCAGATTATTGTTATAGCATGGCTTTTGAATCCTCTAGGCAGCCACGTTCACAGTGATTTTGAGAAGTCTTAAATACGCCTTATAAATGCTGAGATGCATATTTACATGGCTGCCCAAATCTGAGAGACCAAAATATATATTAATAGAAATGACTGGGTCTCAAATTTTCATGAGAAACTCGGACAGCATTATTTAATCAAAGAACTTGGTAATCATGTACTGATTGTACTCATTTTCATTCCAGTGTTATATTTGAGGAAAGATTATTGCATGAGAATTTGTTGAGCTGTCAAACAAACTAGCAGCAGTAACAAATTGCTTCTTTTGTTTTCCAGCTTGACTGCCATTCCTTTCAGCGTCTGAAACCACAGCTGCGCTCAGCACAGCAAGTGGTCATCAACAGAATCAGTACCCTCAACCAACAGCTGACCAACTCCAGCGAGTCTACTATCATCAGACAGAATTTTGTCAGGTTTGAATATAAACTGTGGAAAACACAGATACGCATTTGAAGAGCAAAAGAAAGGAGCCGTGGTCTTCAGATGCTCCAGGTCATTCATAGAAGAATTCTTGCAGTTTTCTTGCACCTAGTCGTCTTATTTGATAGAATGTGATCTAACGTATTTATATGATTTCATCAGAAATTGTTTTAGTGGATTATTTAAGATGTATGGATATTTCTTCTCCAAAACTTATTAGTTGAGCAGTAATGAAAAAATTGATGTATACTGTATAAGCAGTAGTTAAAATCTTCCATTTTTTTCCTATTCCAGATTCATGTTCCAGTTGGCAGCAGAACGAATCACTCCAGGTATCTTTAGAATTTCTTCAGAAACTTTTTAAAGGTATTTAGGATGAAAGATAACTTTTGCCAGAAATTATATTTTGAACAACAATAAATAGTTTTCTAACGAGCTACAGTACAAAATTCTTTTGTGTATTCTGGATTATACATGAAGAAAAACTTTTAGCGGAGGATATAATACCTGAAATGCTACATTAAATTATTTAAGATTGAGTCATTCCTCTGCAGGATGTTGTTTGTTGATTAGTCAAATGCACTGGTAAAAATAACGATTGCATAATTTTGTGTTGCAGAGAAGTTGACCCAAGGTTGCCTGTTATCTTCTGCAGTCTCCAACCTCTGAACCAGTTACCGTAAGTATATGATTTTTCTTGAATTGAAATGATCAGTCAGTTATAGCATTATCATTCAGTAGCCAGTATAACGGTCTATTTTGAGATTTTAATTAAATCTGTTGCTTCGAAGTAAACATTTGCTGTCAAATTGTCCTCATTTACAGCCAGTTGTAATCACAAATTTATATTGTGCAAGTTCAGGAAAAACCCAGAAGCATTTCTGATGCAAGAACATGAAACCAATCAGAATGGGTTTCAAGCTCTTCGGAAAAAGGGAAGAAAAGACGGATAGTGTATGTCGCTCATCTAACTTAATCACTGAGTTGGCAAATTTTTGCAAATTGCCACAGCAAAACCTGTTGTAATAACTGGCCAGTGAGTGTATTTCTTGCATAGTTCTGCTTCTGAAGAAAATGAGGTTAAGTTGGATGGAAGTAATAGTGCAGAAGTGTTTAAGGTATTGTAAAGAACTGGGAGCAAAGTTTTGTTGTTGTATCTCACAGTTGCTTCCTGTTTTATAGGTCGATGTCATCCTTGGCTCGTGAATTCCCCTTGGATGGTTCATCCTGTCTACAAACGGCCTTGGTGTCCTCGTTGGAAGATCAACGTCACAGTCAGCCTAGGTGTCCTTGTTGGAAGATCAACATCACAGTCGGCCTTGGTGTCCTCGTTGGAAGGTCAACATCACAGTGCCTTGGTGTCCTCGTTGGAAGATCAACATCACAGTCGGCCTTGGTGTCCTCGTTGGAAGATCAACATCACAGTCGGCCTTGGTGTCCTCGTTAGAAGATCAACATCACAGTCGGCCTTGGTGTCCTCGTTGGAAGATCAACATCACAGTCGGCCTTGGTGTCCTCGTTGGAAGATCAACTTCAGTTTGTGCACATCTGGAGCGCTGATGTGTGAGCAGTATGTGAGCAATGTGTGAGCTTTTGATAGTCTACTTAATTATCTCGTCGTGGGTCTTGTATTCCTGTCCCAGGTGTCCCTGGCTATTTAATGGTTTCCTTTTATTTAGGTCTGGTTACACGACATGAACTTTACAATGGCTATGGTCTGGGTTGTCACAACATAATGTTGCATTGCTTGCAATATCTTACCGGTAGTTGTTCAGACTGAGGCACCAATAGTTTTATATAGGAACCCTTATCAATTATACTTGTCATATAAGATGGTGGTTGAGAAGTGCAGCAAAGGCAAAAGTGTCCTCTGCAATTCCCATTCATTTCCTTGTCTAATTTTTTGGTGTATGGCATTTCCATTTTGTTTAATTTATGGCCTTCCCGTCTTCTACAGAACCCTTAGCCCTGATGAGTAGCTTTTTTGTCTAGAAGCAGCGCTGTATAAGCTATGGGAATTTTTAAGAATTAGTAATTTTCACCTATAAGATATGAAATCCTTCTCATCTTGCATTTCAGCAGATATGCTGTGGTCATCTTTGTTTTAATTGATGTTGTCATAACCATTCATCACCAGGGACAGAGAAAAATAGAATAGCAATTAGATTCTAGGAAGGACGCCTCAAACGTGTAGGCAAGAAATGACAGACGGACAGATGCACATAGAAACACAAAGACAAAAGACATAAGGAAAGATACAGACAGATACGGTATCTCCTGTACAAACAGGAGACATAAGGAGAGATACAGACAGATGCGGTATCTCCTGTACAAACAGGAGCCATAAGGAAAGATACAGACAGATACGGTATCTCCTGTACAAACAGGAGACATAAGGAGAGATACAGACAGATACGGTATCTCCTGTACAAACAGGAGACATAAGGAGAGATACAGACAGATGCGGTATCTCCTGTACAAACAGGAGCCATAAGGAAAGATACAGACAGATACGGTATCTCCTGTACAAACAGGAGACATAAGGAGAGATACAGACAGATGCGGTATCTCCTGTACAAACAGGAGACATAAGGAGAGATACAGACAGATGCGGTATCTCCTGTACAAACAGGAGCCATAAGGAAAGATACAGACAGATACGGTATCTCCTGTACAAACAGGAGACATAAGGAGAGATACAGACAGATGCGGTATCTCCTGTACAAACAGGAGCCATAAGGAAAGATACAGACAGATACGGTATCTCCTGTACAAACAGGAGACATAAGGAGAGATACAGACAGATGCGGTATCTCCTGTACAAACAGGAGACATAAGGAGAGATACAGACAGATGCGGTATCTCCTGTACAAACAGGAGCCATAAGGAAAGATACAGACAGATACGGTATCTCCTGTACAAACAGGAGACATAAGGAGAGATACAGACAGATGCGGTATCTCCTGTACAAACAGGAGACATAAGGAGAGATACAGACAGATGCGGTATCTCCTGTACAAACAGGAGCCATAAGGAAAGATACAGACAAATACGGTATCTCCTGTACAAACAGGAGACATAAGGAGAGATACAGACAGATGCGGTATCTCCTGTACAAACAGGAGACATAAGGAAAGATACAGACAGATACGGTATCTCCTGTACAAACAGGAGACATAAGGAGAGATACAGACAGATGCGGTATCTCCTGTACAAACAGGAGCCATAAGGAAAGATACAGACAGATACGGTATCTCCTGTACAAACAGGAGACATAAGGAGAGATACAGACAGATGCGGTATCTCCTGTACAAACAGGAGCCATAAGGAAAGATACAGACAGATACGGTATCTCCTGTACAAACAGGAGACATAAGGAGAGATACAGACAGATACGGTATCTCCTGTACAAACAGGAGACATAAGGAGAGATACAGACAGATGCGGTATCTCCTGTACAAACAGGAGCCATAAGGAAAGATACAGACAGATACGGTATCTCCTGTACAAACAGGAGACATAAGGAGAGATACAGACAGATGCGGTATCTCCTGTACAAACAGGAGACATAAGGAGAGATACAGACAGATGCGGTATCTCCTGTACAAACAGGAGCCATAAGGAAAGATACAGACAGATACGGTATCTCCTGTACAAACAGGAGACATAAGGAGAGATACAGACAGATGCGGTATCTCCTGTACAAACAGGAGCCATAAGGAAAGATACAGACAGATACGGTATCTCCTGTACAAACAGGAGACATAAGGAGAGATACAGACAGATGCGGTATCTCCTGTACAAACAGGAGACATAAGGAGAGATACAGACAGATGCGGTATCTCCTGTACAAACAGGAGCCATAAGGAAAGATACAGACAGATACGGTATCTCCTGTACAAACAGGAGACATAAGGAGAGATACAGACAGATGCGGTATCTCCTGTACAAACAGGAGACATAAGGAGAGATACAGACAGATGCGGTATCTCCTGTACAAACAGGAGCCATAAGGAAAGATACAGACAAATACGGTATCTCCTGTACAAACAGGAGACATAAGGAGAGATACAGACAGATGCGGTATCTCCTGTACAAACAGGAGACATAAGGAAAGATACAGACAGATACGGTATCTCCTGTACAAACAGGAGACATAAGGAGAGATACAGACAGATGCGGTATCTCCTGTACAAACAGGAGCCATAAGGAAAGATACAGACAGATACGGTATCTCCTGTACAAACAGGAGACATAAGGAGAGATACAGACAGATGCGGTATCTCCTGTACAAACAGGAGCCATAAGGAAAGATACAGACAGATACGGTATCTCCTGTACAAACAGGAGACATAAGGAGAGATACAGACAGATGCGGTATCTCCTGTACAAACAGGAGCCATAAGGAAAGATACAGACAGATGCAGTATCTCCTGTACAAACTTGAGACATAAGGAGAGATACAGACAGATACAGTATCTCCTGTGCAGACAGCTATTGAGCTGACTGTGCAGTTCCACTCTGCTTTAAGTGAGCTGCTTTTTTATTCTAAAGTTTAATGTCATCATATGCCATCAATGGTTGTTGACGACAATTCAAAAGCATGTACAATACAATGATAACAAAGAATTTATAAAGTCCAAAAAACACAATTTAAAGGTATCGAACTAGTAGTTTACAATGTCTCTAATATTCATTGTTTAACAGCATAAAATAATAGCTAATAATGTCTATGATACTGCTATTGCGATAAGAATGTCCTTGAGGCAAATTAAACTATATTTTGCACCAATTTTATAAACAAGAAATTTTAAATGTAAAAACAGATAAAAGGATTTTTGATGAACATTCATCATGCACTTAAGATTTTTAATCTGGTTATTCAGTTATAAAACAGCTTTGATTTGCAAGTTTACAATACATGTAATTAAGACATGAGATATTTTTATTCTACTTTTAATTTTTCAAGGATTTATCATTCAAGGCAGTGAAACAATATAGAAATGCATGCAGACATTGAAAATGACAGTTCTTTATCGTTATGTTTTAGATTCAAACATAAAAGAGAACTATAATTTCACCTGAGATTCTTAATCTGTTACTTTTAATTTTTTTAATATAGCTTAATGATTATTTATTATATACATGTAATTTCGACATGAGATTCTTATTTTAGTTATAAATTTGTACACAAGTAACCAGTCAATATAAATAAGCAATATTAGCATAATATATACAAATGGTTAAAGTAACTTCTGACACATTTATAGTATGTACCTATTTCAGTCCAATAACTAAAAGTCCTCACAAGTGTAAACCATCCACCAAAGTCCGTAGAAAACATTACAAGCATTACAGCCTACAAAACCTTTCCTTTACTAATAAGCCTGACCAGCCTGAAAACTTCACTTTGTTTGCAGCCCAAACCAAGCAGGTTCTTAAAAATTAACCTTAATGAAAAAACTTCTTCTAATGAAAGAAAATGATAATGGTTTGCACAGCTCTTTTCAAGTCAGAAGATACAGATCTTTTGTTACCACATTGTAGTCAAGAAAATATCTCCAGTATATTAAGAGATAAGTGTATCAAATTATTTAAATTAGAATTTAACTTTAAGACACAGGGAGAGATACAGACAGATACAGACGTAGACGCACAGACTTTAAGGCAAGAGAGCGATAGAGACACATGCAGACGGTGACAAACGGCCTTTCAGACCTAGGAAGAGATGCAGACGAATTGAGAAGACGGACTATAGGACATAGGAGAGATACAGACAGATACAGACGGTTACAAACGGACTTTAAGACAATGAGATACACACACATGCAGATGGTTACAAACGGACATTAAGATGAAGAAGAGATACAAAGAGATACAGACGGAAGCAAACGGACTTTATCATAAAGTAGAGATACAGACAGATGCATACGGAAGCAAACGGACTTTCAGATAAAAAAAAGAGATACAGACAGATACAGACGGTTAGTAACGGACTTTAGGATAAAGAAAAGGTCCAGACAGATACAGACGGTTACAAACGGACTTTAAGACAAGGAATAGTTACCGACACATACAGACAGATGCAAACGGACTATAAATCAGACAAGTACGAGATACGGACACAGGGACGGTTACAAACGGACTTTAAGACAACGAAGAGAATCCAGACAGATACATACGGAATCGAGACATAGGAGAGATAGAGACATGTACAGACGTAGGCGAGTGGATTTTAAGACAAGGAATAGCTACAGATAGATACAGACGGTGACAAACGGACATCAAGATAAGGAAGAGATACAGACGGTGACAAACGGACATTAAGATAAGGTTGAGATACAGAGGATGTCAAACGGACACTAAGATAAGAATGAGATACAGACGGTGACAAACGGACATTAAGATAAGGTTGAGATACAGAGGATGTCAAACGGACATATAAGATAAGAATGAGACACAGAGGATGACAAACGGACATTAAGATAAGAAACACATTCAGGTGGTGAGAAACGGACATTAAGATAAGGAAGACATTCAGATGGTGACAAACGGACATTAAGATAAGGAAGAGATACAGACGGTAAGAAACGGACATTAACATAAGGAAGACATTCAGATGGTGAGAAACGGACATTAAGACAAGGAAGAGATACAGACGGCGACAAACGGACATTAAGATAAGGAAGACATTCAGATGGTTACAAACGGACATTAAGATAAGGAAGACATTCAGATGGTGACAAACGGACATTGAGATAAGAAACACATTCAGATGGTGAGAAACGTACATTAAGATAAGGAAGACATTTGGATGGTGACAAAGGGACAATAAGATAAGGAGGAGATACAAACGGTGACAAACGGACATTAAGATAAGTTGGAGATACAAACGGTGACAAACGGACATTAAGATAATTTGGAGATACAAACGGTGACAAACGGACATTAAGATAAGGAAGAGATGCAGACGGTAACAAACGGACATTAAGATAAGGAAGAGATACAGACGGTGACAAACGGACTTTAAGATAAGGAAGACATTCAGATGGTGACAAACGGACCTTCAGATAAGGAAGACATTTAGATGGTGACAAACGGATATTAAGATAAGGAAGACATTGAGATGGTGACAAAGGGACATTAAGATAAGGAAGACATTCAGACGGTGATAAACGGACATTAAGATAAGGAAGACATTCAGACGGTGATAAACGGACAATAAGATAAGGAAGAGATACAGACGGTAACATATGGGCATTAAGATAAGGAAGACATTCAGATGGTGACAAACGGACATTAAGATAAGGAAGACATTCAGATGGTGACAAACGGACATTAAGATAAGGAAGACATTCAGACGGTGATAAACGGACAATAAGATAAGGAAGAGATACAGACGGTAACATATGGGCATTAAGATAAGGAAGACATTCAGATGGTGACAAACGGACATTAAGATAAGGAAGACATTCAGATGGTGACAAACGGACATTAATATAAGGAAGACATTCAGATGGTGACAAAAGGACATTTAGATAAGGAAGACATTCAGATGGTGACAAACGGAAATTAAGATAAGGAAGACATTCAGACGGTGATAAACGGACAATAAGATAAGGAAGAGATACAGACGGTAACATATGGGCATTAAGATAAGGAAGACATTCAGATGGTGACAAACGGACATTAAGATAAGGAAGACATTCAGATGGTGACAAACGGACATTATGATAAGGAAGAGATACAGACGGTAGCAAATGGACGTTAAGATCGGAAGACATTCAGATGGTGAGAAACGGAAATTAAGATAAGGAAGAGATACAGACGTTGACAAACGGACATTAAGATAAGGAAAAGATACAGAAGGTAGCAAACGGACATTAAGATAAGGAAGAGATACAGAAGGTAGCAAACGGACATTAAGATAAGGAAGACACTCAGTTGGTGACAAACGGACTAAATTAAGATAAGGAAGACATTCTGATGGTGACAAACGGAAACTAAGATAAGGAAGAGATACAGACGGTGACAAACGGACATTAAGATGAGGAAGATATTCAGATGGTGACGAACGGACATTAAGATTAGGAAGACATTCAGATGGTGACACACGGACATTAAGATAAGGAAGAGATACAGACGGTGACAAACGGACATTAAGATAAGGAAGACATTCAGATGGTGACAAACTGACATTAAGATAAGGAATAGATACAGACGGTAATAAATGGACATTAAGATAAGGAACACATTGAGATTGTGACTAACGGACATTAAGATAAGGAAGACATTCAGATGGTGACAAACGGACATTAAGATAAGGAAGACATTCAGATGGTGACGTGCGGACATTAAGATAAGGAAGAGATACAGACGGTAACAAATGGACGTTAAGATAGGAAGACATTCAAATGGCGAGAAACGGAAATTAAGATAAGGAAGAGATACAGACGGTGACAAACGGACGTTAAGATAAGGAAGACATTCAGATGGTGAGAAACGGAAATTAAGATAAGGAAGAGATACAGACCGTGACCAACGGACATTAAGATAAGGAAGAGATACAGACGGTGACCAACGGACATTAAGATAAGGAAGAGATACAGAAGGTAGGAAACGGACATTAAGATAAGGGAGACATTCAGATGGTGACAAACGGACATTAAGATAAGGAAGACATTCTGATGGTGACAAACGGACAATAAGATAAGGAAGTGATACAGACGGTGGCAAACGGACATTAAGATAAGGAAGACATTCAGATGGTGACAAACGGACAGTAAGATAAGGAAGAGATGCAGAAGGCAGGAAACGGACATTAAGATAAGGGAGACATTCAGATGGTGACAAACGGACATTAAGATAAGGAAGAGATTCAGACGGTGACAAACGGACATTAAGGTAAGGAAAAGATACAGACGGTAGTAAATGGACATTAACATAAGGAAGACATTCAGATGGTGACAAACGGACATTAAGATAAGGAAGAGATTCAGACGGTGACAAACGGACATTAAGGTAAGGAAGACATTCAGATGGTGACAAACGGACATTAAGATACGGAAGACATTCAGACGGTGACACACGAACAATAAGATAAGGAGGAGATACAAGCGGTGACAAACGGACATTAAGATAAGGAAGAGATACAGACGGTAACAAACGGACATTAAGATAAGGTGGAGATACACACGGTAGCAAACGGACGTTGAGATGAGGAAGAGATACAGACGGTGACAAACGGAAATTAAGATAAGGTAGACATTCAGATGGTGACAAACGGACATTAAGATAAGGAAGAGATGCAGACGGTGACAAACGGACAATAAGATAAGGAGGAGATACAAACGGTGTCAAACGGACATTAAGATAAGGTAGACATTCAGATGGTGACAAGCGGACATTAAGATAAGGAAGACAATCAGATGGTGGCAAACGGACATTAAGATAAGGAAGACATTCAGATGGTGACAAACCGACATTAAGATAAGGAAGACATTCAGATGGTGACAAGCGGACATTAAGATAAGGAAGACAATCAGATGGTGGCAAACGGACATTAAGATAAGGAAGACATTCAGATGGTGACAAACGGACATTAAGATAAGGTGGTGATTCAGACGCTATCAAATGGACATTAAGACAAGGAAGACATTCAGATGGTGACAAACGGACATTAAGATAAGGAAGACATTTAGATGGTGACAAACGGAAATTAAGATGAGGAAGAGATACAGACAATGACAAACGGACAATAAGATAAGGAAGAGATACAGAAGGTAGCAAACGGACATTAAGATAAGGAAGACATTCAGATGGTGAGAAACGGACATTAAGATAAGGAAGAGATACAGACGGTCACAAACGGACATTAAGATAAGGAAGAGATACAGACGGTAATAAATGGACATTTAGATAAGGAAGACATTCAGATGGTGACTAACGGACATTAATATAAGGAAAATATTCAGATTTTGATAAACGGACATTAAGATAAGGAAGAGATACAGATGGTGACAAACGGTCATTAAGATAAGGAAGACATTCAGGTGGTGACAAACGGACATTATGATAAGGAAGAAATACAGACGGTAGCAAATGGACGTTAAGATAGGAAGACATTCAGATGGCGAGAAACGGAAATTAAGATAAGGAAGAGATACAGACGGTGACAAACGGACATTAAGATAAGGAAGATATACAGACGGTAGCAAACGCACATTGAGATAAGGAAGACATTCAGATGGTGACAAACGGACATTAAGATAAGGAAGACATTCAGATGGTGGCAAACGGACATTAAGATAAGGAAGACATTCAAATGGTGACAAACTGACATTAAGATAAGGAAGACATTGAGATGGTGACAAACGGACATTAAGATAAGGAAGAGATACAGACGGTCACAAACGGACATTAAGATACTTAAGACATTCAGATGGTGACAAACTGACATTTAAGATAAGGAAGAGATACAGACGGTAATTAATGGACTTTAAGATAAGGAAGACATTCAGATGGTGACTAACGGACATTAATATAAGGAAAACATTCAGATGGTGACAAACGGACATTAAGATAAGCAAGACATTCAGATGGTGACATGCGGACATTAACATAACGAAGAGATAGAGACGGTGACAAACGGACATTATGATAAGGAAGAGATACAGACGGTCACAAACGGACATTAAGATAAGGAAGAGATTCAGACGGTGACAAACTGACATTAAGATACGGAAGAGATAGAGACGGTAAGAAATGGACATTAAGATAAGGAAGATATTCAGATGGTGACTAACGGACATTAATATAAGGAAAACATTCGGATGGTGACAAATGGACAATAAAATAAGGAAGAGATACAGACGGTGACAAACGGACATTAAGATAAGAAAGACATTCAGATGGCGAGAAACGAAAATTAAGATAAGGAAGTGATACAGACGGTGACAAACGGACATTAAGATAAGGAAGAGATACAGAAGGTAGCAAACGCACATTAAGATAAGGAAGACATTCAGATGGTGGCAAACGGACACTAAGATAAGAAAGACATTCAGATGGTGACAAACGGACATTAAGATAAGGAAGACATTCAGATGGTGACAAACTGACATTAAGATAAGGAAGACATTCAGATTGTGACAAACGGACATTAAGATAAGGAAGACATTCAGATGGTGACAAACGGACATTAATATAAGGAAGACATTCATGTGGTGACAAACGGACATTAAGATAAGGAAGAGATTCAGACGGTGACAAATGGACATTAAGATAAGGAGGATATACAGACGATAATAAATGGACATTAAGATGAGGAAGACATTCAGATGGTGACTAACGGACATTAAGATAAGGAAGACATTGAGATGACAAACGGACATTGAGATAAGGACGACATTGAGATGGTGAGAAACGGATATTAAGATAAGACATTCAGATGGTGACAATGGGACATTAATATCAGGAAGACATTTAGATAGTGACAAACGGACATTAGATGAGGAAGAGATACAGACGGTAACAAACGGACATTGAGATAAGGAAGATATTCAGACGGTAATAAATGGACATTAAGATGAGAAAACATTCAGATGGTGACTAACGGACTTTAATATAAGGAAGACATTCAGCTGGTGACAAACTGACATTAAGATAAGGAAGAGATACAGACGGTAATAAATCGACATTAAGATAAGGAAGATATTCAGATGGTAACTAATGGACATTAATATAAGGAAAACATTCGGATGGTGACAAACGGATATTAAGACGAGGAAGAGATACAGATGGTGACAAACGGACATTAAGATAATTAAGACATTCAGATGGCGAGAAACGGAAATTAGGATAAGGAAGAGATACAGACGGTGACAAACGGACATTAAGATAAGGAAGAGATACCATCTGAATGTCTTCCATAGGAAGATAGGAAGACATTCAAATGGCGAGAAACGGAAATTAAGATAAGAAGAGATACAGACGGTGACAAGCGGACATTGAGATAAGGAAGACATTCAGATGGTGACAAACGGACATTAAGATAAGGAAGACATTCAGATGGTGACAAGCTGACATTAAGATAAGGAAGACAGTCAGATGGTGACAAACGGACATTAAGATAAGGAAGAGATACAGACGGTAATAAATGGACATCAAGATAAGGAAGACATTCAGATGGTGACAAACGGACATTAAGATATGGAAGACATTCAGATGGTGACAAACGGACCTAAAGATAAGGAAGACATCCAGATAAATTAAGATAATTAGAGATACAGACGGTGACAAACGGACATTAAGATAAGGAAGACATTCAGATTGTGACAAACGGACATTAAGATAAGGAAGACATTCTGATGGTGACAAACGGACATTAAGATAAGGAAGAGATACAGACGGTGACAAACGCACATTAAGTTAAATAAGACATTCAGATGGTGGCAAACGGACATTAAGATAAGGAAGACATTCAGATGGTGACAAGCGGACATTGAGATAAAGAAGAGATACAGAAGGTTGCAAACGGACATTAAGATAAGGAAGACATTCTGATGGTGACAAACGGACATTAAGATAAGGAAGAGATACGGACGGTGATAAACGGACATTAAGATAAGTTGGAGATACAAACGGTGACAAACGGACATTAGGATAAGAAAGACATTCAGATGGTGACAAACGGACATTAAGATAAGGAAGACATTCAGGCGGTGACAATGGGACATTAATATCAGGAAGACATTCAGATAGTGACAAACGGACATTAGATGAGGAAGAGATACAGACGGTAACAAACGGACATTAAGATAAGGAAGACAGTCAGATGGTGACAAACGGACATTAAAATAAGGAAGAGGTACAGACGGTAATAAATGGACATCAAGATAAGGAAGACATTCAGATGGTGACAAACGGACATTTAGATATGGAAGACATTCAGATGGTGACAAACGGACTTAAAGATAAGGAAGACATTCAGATGGTGACAAACGGACATTAAGTTAAGGAAGACATTCAGATTGTGACAATCGGACATTAAGATAAGGAAAGACATTCTGATGGTGACAAACGGACATTAAGGTAAGGAAGAGATACAGATTTTGACAAACGGACATTAAGATGAGGAAGACATTCAGATGGTGACGAGCGGACATTAAGATAAGGAAGACATTCAGTTGATGTCAAACGGACATTAAGATAAGGAAGAGATACAGACGGTCACAAACGGACATTAAGATAAGGAAGACATTCAGATGGTGACAAACTGACATTAAGATAAGGAAGAGATACAGACGGTAATAAATGGACATTAAGATAAGGAAGACATTCAGATGGTGACTAACGGACATTAATATAAGGAAAACATTCAGATGGTGACAAACGGACATTAAGATTAGGAAGAGATACAGATGGTGACAAACGGACATTAAGATAAGGAAGACATTCAGATGGTGACAAACGGACATTATGATAAGGAAGAGATACAGACGGTAGCAAATGGACGTTAAGATCGGAAGACATTCAGATGGCGAGAAACGGAAATTAAGATAAGGAAGAGATACAGACGGTGACAAACGGACATTAAGATAAGGAAGATATACAGAAGGTAGCAAACGCACATTAAGATGAGGAAGACATTCAGATGGTGACAAACGGACATTAAGATAAGGAAGACATTCTGATGGTGACAAACGGACATTAAGATAAGGAAGAGATACAGTCGGTGACAAGCGGACATTGAGATGAGGAAGACATTCAGATGGTGACGAGCGGACATTAAGATAAGGAAGACATTCAGATGGTGACAAACGGACATTAATATAAGGTAGACATTCATGTGGTGACAAACGGACATTAAGATAAGGAAGATATTCAGACGGTGACAAATGGACATTAAGATAAGGAGTATATACAGACGATAATAAATGGACATTAAGATAAGGAAGACATTCAGATGGTGACTAACGGACATTAAGATAAGGAAGACATTGAGATGATGACAAACGGACATTAGATGAGGAAGAGATACAGATGGTAACAAACGGACATTGAGATAAGGAAGAGATTCAGACGGTAATAAATGGACATTGAGATAAGGAAGATATTCAGATGGTAACTAATGGACATTAATATAAGGAAAACATTCGGATTGTGACAAACGGATATTAAGACGAGGAAGAGATACAGATGGTGACAAACGGACATTAAGATAATTAAGACATTCAGATGGCGAGAAACGGAAATTAGGATAAGGAAGAGATACAGACGGTGACAAACGGACATTAAGATAAGGAAGAGATACAGACGGTAACAAACGCACATTAAGATAAAGAAGACATTCAGATGGTGACAAACGGAGATTAAGATAAGGAAGACATTCAGATGGTGACAAACGGACATTAAGATAAGGAAGACATTCAGATGGTGACAAACGGACATTAAGATAAGGAAGAGATACAGATGGTGACATGCGGACATTAACAAAAGGATGAGATACAGACGGTGACAAACGGACATTAAGATAAGGAAGACATTCAGATGGTGACAGACGGACATTAAGATAAGGAAGACATTCAGATGGTGACACACGGACATTAAGATAAGGAAGAGATACAGATGGTGACATGCGGACATTAACATAAGGAAGAGATACAGACGGTAACAAATAGACGTTAAGATAGGAAGACATTCAAATGGCGAGAAACGGAAATTAAGATAAGAAGAGATACAGACGGTGACAAGCGGACATTGAGATAAGGAAGACATTCAGATGGTGACAAACGGACATTAAGATAAGGAAGACATTCAGATGGTGACAAACGGAGATTAAGATAGGGAAGACATTCAGATGGTGACAAACGGACTTTAAGATAAGGAAGAGATACAGATGGTGAGATGCGGACATTAACATAAGGAAGAGATACAGACGGTGACAAACGGACATTAAGAGAAGGAGGACATTGAGATGGTGACAAGCGGACATTAAGATAAGGAAGACATTGAGATGGTGACAAACGGACATTAAGATAAGGAGGACATTCAGATGGTGACAATGGGACATTAATATCAGGAAGACATTCTGATAGTGACAAACGGACATTAGATGAGGAAGAGATACAGACGGTAGCAAACGGACATTAAGATAAGGAAGACAGTCAGATGGTGACAAACGGACATTAAGATAAGGAAGAGATACAGACGGTAATAAATGGACATCAAGATAAGGAAGACATTCAGATGATGTCAAACGGACATTAAGATAAGGAAGATATACAGACGGTCACAAGCGGACATTAAGATAAGGAAGACATTCAGATGGTGACAAACGGACATTAAGATAAGGAAGACATTCAGATTGTGACAAACGGACATTAAGATAAGGAAGACATTCTGATGGTGACAAACGGACATTAAGATAAGGAAGAGATACAGACGGTGACAAACGGACATTAAGATGAGGAAGACATTCAGATGGTGACGAGCGGACATTAAGATAAGGAAGACATTCAGTTGATGTCAAACGGACATTAAGATAAGGAAGATATACAGACGGTCACAAGCGGACATTAAGATAAGGAAGACATTCAGATGGTGACAAACTGACATTAAGATAAGGAAGAGATGCAGACGGTGACAAACGGACATTAAGATAAGGAAGAGATACAGACGGTGACAAACGCACATTAACAAGGAAGACATTCAGATGGTGACAAACGGACATTAAGATAAGGAAGACATTCAGATGGTGACAAACGGACATTAAGATAAGGAAGACATTCAGATGGTGACAAACGGACATTAAGATAAGGAAGAGATACAGATGGTGACATGCGGACATTAACATAAGGAAGAGATACAGACGGTGACAAACGGACATTAAGATAAGGAAGACATTCAGATGGTGACAAACGGACATTAAGATAAGGAAGACATTCAGATGGTGAGAAACGGACATTAAGATAAGGAAGAGATACAGATGGTGACATGCGGACATTAACATAAGGAAGAGATACAGACGGTAACAAATGGACGTTAAGATAGGAAGACATTCAAATGGCGAGAAACGGAAATTAAGATAAGAAGAGATACAGACGGTGAGAAGCGGACATTGAGATAAAGAAGAGATGCAGAAGGTTGCAAACGGACATTAAGATAAGGAAGACATTCTGATGGTGACAAACGGACATTAAGATAAGGAAGAGATACAGACGGTGACAAACGGACATTAAGATAAGGAAGAGATACAGAGGGTGGCAAACGGACAATAAGATAAGGAAGAGATACAGACGATGATAAACGGACATTAAGATAAGTTGGAGATACAAACGGTGACAAACGGACATTAAGATAAGAATGACATTCAGATGGTGACAAACGGACATTAAGATAAGGAAGACATTGAGATGGTGACAAGCGGACATTAAGATAAGGAAGACATTGAGATGGTTGCAAACGGACATTAAGATAGGGAAGACATTCAGATGGTGACAATGGGGCATTAATATCAGGAAGACATTCAGATAGTGACAAACGGACATTAGATGAGGAAGAGATACAGACGGTAACAAACGGACATTAAGATAAGGAAGACAGTCAGATGGTGACAAACGGACATTAAGATAAGGAAGAGATACAGACGGTAATAAATGGACATCAAGATAAGGAAGACATTCAGATGGTGACAAACGGACATTAAGATATGGAAGACATTCAGATGGTGACAAACGGACCTAAAGATAAGGAAGACATCCAGATAAATTAAGATAATAAGAGATACAGACGGTGACAAACGGACATTAAGATAAGGAAGACATTCAGATTGTGACAAACGGACATTAAGATAAGGAAGACATTCTGATGGTGACAAACGGACATTAAGATAAGGAAGAGATACAGACGGTGACAAACGGACATTAAGATAAGGAAGACATTCAGATGGTGACAAATTGACATTAAGATAAGGAAGAGATACAGACGGTGACAAACGGACATTTAGATAAGGAAGAGATACAGACGGTGACAAACGCACATTAAGTTAAGGAAGACATTCAGATGGCGACAAACGGACATTAAGATAAGGAAGACATTCAGATGGTGACAAACGGACATTAAGATAAGGAAGACATTCAGATGGTGACAAATGGACATTAAGATAAGGAAGAGATACAGATGGTGACATGCGGACATTAACATAAGGAAGAGGTACAGACGGTGACAAACGGACATTAAGATAAGGAAGACATTCAGATGGTGACAAACTGACATTAAGATAAGGAAGACATTCAGATGGTGACAAACGGACATTAAGATAAGGAAGAGATACAGATGGTGACATGCGGACATTAACATAAGGAAGAGATACAGACGGTAACAAATGGACGTTAAGATAGGAAGACATTCAAATGGCGAGAAACGGAAATTAAGATAAGAAGAGATACAGACGGTGACTAGCGGACATTGAGATAAAGAAGAGATACAGAAGGTTGCAAACGGACATTAAGATAAGGAAGACATTCTGATGGTGACAAACGGACATTAAGATAAGGAAGAGATACAGACGGTGATAAACGGACATTAAGATAAGTTGGAGATACAAACGGTGACAAACGGACATTAGGATAAGAAAGACATTCAGATGGTGACAAACGGACATTAAGATAAGGAAGACATTGAGATGGTGACAAGCGGACATTACGATAAGGAAGACATTGAGATGGTTGCAAACGGACATTAAGATAAGGAAGACATTCAGATGGTGACAATGGGACATTAATATCAGGAAGACATTCAGATAGTGACAAACGGACATTAGATGAGGAAGAGATACAGACGGTAACAAACGGACATTAAGATAAGGAAGACAGTCAGATGGTGCAAACGGACATTAAAATAAGGAAGAGGTACAGACGGTAATAAATGGACATCAAGACAAGGAAGACATTCAGATGGTGACAAACGGACATTAAGATATGGAAGACATTCAGATGGTGACAAACGGACTTAAAGATAAGGAAGACATTCAGATGGTGACAAACGGACATTAAGATAAGGAAGACATTCAGATTGTGACAAACGGACATTAAGATAAGGAAAGACATTCTGATGGTGACAAACGGACATTAAGGTAAGGAAGAGATACAGATGGTGACAAACGGACATTAAGATGAGGAAGACATTCAGATGGTGACGAGCGGGCATTAAGATAAGGAAGACATTCAGTTGATGTCAAACGGACATTAAGATAAGGAAGAGATACAGACGGTAATAAATGGACATTAAGATAAGGAAGACATTCAGATCGTGACTAACGGACATTAATATATGGAAAACATTCAGATGGTGACAAACCGTCATTAAGATTAGGAAGAGATACAGATGGTGACAAACGGACATTAAGATAAGGAAGACATTCAGATGGTGACAAACGGACATTATGATAAGGAAGAGATACAGACGGTAGCAAATGGACGTTAAGATCGGAAGACATTCAGATGGCGAGAAACGGAAATTAAGATAAGGAAGAGATACAGACGGTGACAAACGGACATTAAGATAAGGAAGATATACAGAAGGTAGCAAACGCACATTAAGATAAGGAAGACATTCAGATGGTGACAAACGGACATTAAGATAAGGAAGACATTCTGATGGTGACAAACGGACATTAAGATAAGGAAGACATTCATGTGGTGACAAACGGACATTAAGATAAGGAAGATATTCAGAGGGTGACAAATGGACATTAAGATAAGGAGGACATTGAGATGGTGACTAACGGACATTAAGATAAGGAAGACATTGAGATGATGACAAACGGACATTAAGATAAGGACGACATTGAGATGGTGAGAAACGGATATTAAGATAAGGAAGACAGTCAGATGGTGACAATGGGACATTAATATCAGGAAGACATTCAGATAGTGACAAACGGACATTAGATGAGGAAGAGATACAGACGGTAAGAAACGGACATTGAGATAAGGAAGAGATTCAGACGGTAATAAATGGACATTAAGATGAGAAAACATTCAGACGGTGACTAACGGACATTAATATAAGGAAGACATTCAGCTGGTGACAAACTGACATTAAGATAAGGAAGAGATACAGACGGTAATAAATGGACATTGAGATAAGGAAGATATTCAGATGGTAACTGATGGACATTAATATAAGGAAAACATTCGGATGGTGACAAACGGATATTAAGACGAGGAAGAGATACAGATGGTGACAAACGGACATTAAGATAATTAAGACATTCAGATGGCGAGAAACGGAAATTAGGATAAGGAAGAGATACAGACGGTGACAAACGGACATTAAGATAAGGAAGAGATACAGACGGTGACAAACGCACATTGAGATAAGGAAGACATTCAGATGGTGACAAACGGAGATTAAGATAAAGAAGACATTCAGATGGTGACAAACGGACATTAAGATAAGGAAGACATTCAGATGGTGACAAACGGACATTAAGATAAGGAAGAGATACAGATGGTGACATGCGGACATTAACATAAGGATGAGATACAGACGGTGACAAACGGACATTAAGATAAGGAAGACATTCAGATGGTGACAAACGGACATTAACATAAGGAAGACATTCAGATGGTGACAAACGGACATTAAGATAAGGAAGAGATACAGATGGTGACATGCGGACATTAACATAAGGAACAGATACAGACGGTAGCAAATGGACGTTAAGATAGGAAGACATTCAAATGGCGAGAAACGGAAATTAAGATAAGAAGAGATACAGACGGTGACAAGCGGACATTGAGATAAAGAAGAGATGCAGAAGGTTGCAAACGGACATTAAGATAAGGAAGACATTCTGATGGTGACAAACGGACATTAAGATAGGGAAGAGATACAGACGGTAATAAATGGACATTAAGATTAGGAAGACATTCAGATGGTGACTAACGGACATTAATATAAGGAAAACATTCAGATGGTGACAAACGGACATTAAGATAAGCAAGAGATACAGATGGTGACAAACGTACATTAAGATAAGGAAGACATTCAGATGGTGACAAACGGACATTATGATAAGGAAGAGATACAGACGGTAGCAAATGGACGTTAAGATCGGAAGACATTCAGATGGCGAGAAACGGAAATTAAGATAAGGAAGAGATACAGACGGTGACAAACGGACATTAAGATAAGGAAGAGATACAGAGGGTGGCAAACGGACAATAAGATAAGGAAGAGATACAGACGATGATAAACGGACATTAAGATAAGAAAGACATTCAGATGGTGACAAACGGACATTAAGATAAGGAAGACATTGAGATGGTGACAGGCGGAGATTAAGATAAGGAAGACATTGAGATGGTTGCAAACGGACATTAAGATAGGGAAGACATTCAGATGGTGACAAACGGACATTAAGATAAGAAAGACATTCAGATGGTGACAAACGGACATTAAGATAAGGAAGACATTGAGATGGTGACAAGCGGACATTAAGATAAGGAAGACATTGAGATGGTTGCAAACGGACATTAAGATAGGGAAGACATTCAGATGGTGACAATGGGGCATTAATATCAGGAAGACATTCAGATAGTGACAAACGGACATTAGATGAGGAAGAGATACAGACGGTAACAAACGGACATTAAGATAAGGAAGACAGTCAGATGGTGACAAACGGACATTAAGATAAGGAAGAGGTACAAACTGTAATAAATGGACATCAAGATAAGGAAGACATTCAGATGGTGACAAACGGACATTAAGATAAGGAAGAGATACAGATGGTGACATGCGGACATTAACATAAGGAACAGATACAGACGGTAGCAAATGGACGTTAAGATAGGAAGACATTCAAATGGCGAGAAACGGAAATTAACATAAGAAGAGATACAGACGGTGACAAGCGGACATTGAGATAAAGAAGAGATGCAGAAGGTTGCAAACGGACATTAAGATAAGGAAGACATTCTGATGGTGACAAACGGACATTAAGATAGGGAAGAGATACAGACGGTAATAAATGGACATTAAGATTAGGAAGACATTCAGATGGTGACTAACGGACATTAATATAAGGAAAACATTCAGATGGTGACAAACGGACATTAAGATAAGCAAGAGATACAGATGGTGACAAACGTACATTAAGATAAGGAAGACATTCAGATGGTGACAAACGGACATTATGATAAGGAAGAGATACAGACGGTAGCAAATGGACGTTAAGATCGGAAGACATTCAGATGGCGAGAAACGGAAATTAAGATAAGGAAGAGATACAGACGGTGACAAACGGACATTAAGATAAGGAAGAGATACAGAGGGTGGCAAACGGACAATAAGATAAGGAAGAGATACAGACGATGATAAACGGACATTAAGATAAGAAAGACATTCAGATGGTGACAAACGGACATTAAGATAAGGAAGACATTGAGATGGTGACAGGCGGAGATTAAGATAAGGAAGACATTGAGATGGTTGCAAACGGACATTAAGATAGGGAAGACATTCAGATGGTGACAAACGGACATTAAGATAAGAAAGACATTCAGATGGTGACAAACGGACATTAAGATAAGGAAGACATTGAGATGGTGACAAGCGGACATTAAGATAAGGAAGACATTGAGATGGTTGCAAACGGACATTAAGATAGGGAAGACATTCAGATGGTGACAATGGGGCATTAATATCAGGAAGACATTCAGATAGTGACAAACGGACATTAGATGAGGAAGAGATACAGACGGTAACAAACGGACATTAAGATAAGGAAGACAGTCAGATGGTGACAAACGGACATTAAGATAAGGAAGAGGTACAAACTGTAATAAATGGACATCAAGATAAGGAAGACATTCAGATGGTGACAAACGGACATTAAGATATGGAAGACATTCAGATGGTGACAAACGGACTTAAAGATAAAGAAGACATTCAGATGGTGACAAACGGACATTAAGATAAGGAAGACATTCAGATTGTGACAAACGGACATTAAGATAAGGAAGACATTCTGATGGTGACAAACGGACATTAAGATAAGGAAGAGATACAGACGGTGACAAACGGACATTAAGATGAGGAAGACATTCAGATGGTGACGAGCGCATATTAAGATAAGGAAGACATGCAGTTGATGTCAAACGGACATTAAGATAAGGAAGAGATACAGACGGTCACAACCGGACATTAAGATAAGGAAGACATTCAGATGGTGACAAACGGACATTAAAATAAGAAACACATTCAGATGGTGAGAAACGGACATTAAGATAAGGAAGACATTGAGATGGTGACTAACGGACATTAATATAAGGAAAACATTCAGATGGTGACAAACGGACATTAAGATTAGGAAGAGATACAGATGGTGAGAAACGGACATTAAGATAAGGAAGAGATACAGACGGTGACAAACGGACATTATGATAAGGAAGAGATACAGACGGTAGCAAATGGACGTTAAGATCGGAAGACATTCAGATGGTGACTAACGGACATTAATATAAGGAAAACATTCAGATGGTGACAAACGGACATTAAGATTAGGAAGAGATACAGATGGTGAGAAACGGACATTAAGATAAGGAAGACATTCAGATGGTGACAAACGGACATTATGATAAGGAAGAGATACAGACGGTAGCAAATGGACGTTAAGATCGGAAGACATTCAGATGGCGAGAAACGGAAATTAAGATAAGGAAGAGATACAGACGGTGACAAACGGACATTAAGATAAGGAAGATATACAGAAGGTGACAAACTGACATTAAGATAAGGAAGACATTCAGATGGTGACAAACGGACATTAAGATAAGGAAGAGATACAGATGGTGACATGCGGACATTAACATAAGGAAGAGATACGGACGGTGACAAACGGACATTAATATAAGGAAGACATTCAGATGGTGACAAACGGACATTAAGATAAGGAAGACATTGAGATGGTGACAAACGGACATTAAGATAAGGAAGAGATACAGACGGTAACAAATGGACGTTAAGATAGGAAGACATTCAGGTGGTGACAAACGGACATTATGATAAGGAAGAAATACAGACGGTAGCAAATGGACGTTAAGATAGGAAGACATTCAGATGGCTAGAAACGGAAATTAAGATAAGAAGAGATACAGACGGTGACAAGCGGACATTGAGATAAAGAAGAGATACAGAAGGTTGGAAACGGACTTTAAGATAAGGATGACATTCTGATGGTGACAAACGGACATTAAGATAAGGGAGAGATACAGATGGTGACAAACGGACATTAAGATAAGGTAGACATTCTGATGGTGACAAACGGACATTAAGATAAGGAAGAGATACAGACGATGATAAACGGACATTAAGATAAGTTGGAGATACAGACGGTGACAAACGGACATTAAGATAAGGAAGATATACAGAAGGTAGCAAACGCACATTAAGATAAGGAAGACATTCAGATGGTGACAAACGGACATTAAGATAAGGAAGACATTCAGATGGTGACAAACGGACATTAAGATAAGGAAGACATTCAGATGGTGACAAACGGACATTAAGATAAGGAAGACATTCAGATGGTGACAAACGGACATTAAGATAAAGAAGACATTCAGGTGGTGACAAACGGACATTAAGATAAGGAAGACAGTCAGATGGTGACAAACGGACATTAAGATAAGGAAGACATTCAGATGGTGACAAACGGACATTAAGATAAGGAAGACATTCAGATGGTGACAAACGGACATTAAGATAAGGAAGACATTCAGATGGTGACAAACGGACATTAAGATAAGGAAGACATTCAGATGGTGACAAACGGACATTAAGATAAGGAAGACATTCAGATGGTGACAAACGGACATTAAGATAAAGAAGACATTCAGGTGGTGACAAACGGACATTAAGATAAGGAAGACAGTCAGATGGTGACAAACGGACATTAAGATAAGGAAGACATTCAGATGGTGACAAACGGACATTAAGATAAGGAAGACATTCAGA
The DNA here is from genome assembly GCA_963556255.1 of Allolobophora icterica. Lineage (NCBI taxonomy): Eukaryota > Metazoa > Annelida > Clitellata > Crassiclitellata > Lumbricidae > Allolobophora > Allolobophora icterica. The sequence goes on from OY744612.1 coordinate 53,826,841, forward strand.
CGGTGACAAACGGACATTAAAATAAGAAGCACATTCAGATGGTGACAAACGGACATTAAGATAAGGAAGACATTGAGATGGTGACAAACGGACATTAAGATAAGGAAGACATTCAGATGGTGACAATCGGACTTTAATACAAAGACGTGATACAGACAGATGAAGACGGAGCCAAGCGGACTTAAAGGAAGTAAGAGAAACAGACAAATACAGTCGGTGACAAATGGTCTCTAAGACACAATAGAGATACCGACAGTTGCAGACAGTGGTGAAATGGACCTTTAGACAAGGTAGAGACACAGACACTTTCGGACATAGGTATATATAGACGCGGAGGCAAACGGACTTTGGGACAATGTAGAGATACAGACAGATGCAAACGGGTACACACGGCCTTTAAGACATAGGCACAGATACAGACAGATACAGTCGGAGACAAACGGACATTAAGACAAGGGAGAGATACAGGCAGATAGAGACGGTGACAAACGGACTTTAAGACATATGTAGACATACAGACAGATGGGGACGATGACATAATGAGTTTAAGAGAAGAGTGAGATACAGACAGATACAGACGGAGGGAGGCGAATTTTAAGACATACGATGATACGAAGATATACAGACAGATTCACAGGGTGAGAATTGTACTTTAAGACCAGTTGGCGATACAGACACATGCAGGGGGTATCTGTTGAACTTTCAGACATAGGAAGAGATACCGACAGATATATATATATACGGAGGCAATCGGACTTTGACGCAACAGAGATATACAGACGGAGACAGGCGGAGTTTAAGACGTAGTGAGATAAACAGACAGATAGGGACGGTGACAAACGCGCTTTAAGACAAGGCAGAGATACAGAGCGATGGAGCATCAGGCAATCAGACTTTAAGACATAACCAGAGATACAGACAGATACAGACGGTGTCGAGCGGACTTTATGATTAGGGAGAGATACAGACAGATACAAACGAAGACAACAAGACTGTTAGACATTTGCAGAGATGCAGACAAATGCAGACGGTAACAAACGCGCTTTAAGTCATGGGAGAGGTTCAGACAGCTATGGAGTCGGAGAAAAACGGTCTTTGATACAATGCAGATATACAGACGCAAGCATACAGACTTTAAGACAGACACATACAGAGAGAGACGGAGACAAGCGGAGTTTAAGACATAGGGACAGATCATGACAGATTCAGACATAGGCAAACGAACTTTAAGACATAGGGTGAGATACAGACGCAACGGAGAGATACAACGGAGGCTGTGACAAACGGACTTTAATGCAACAGAGTGATACTGATATGACAGCCAAAATTCAGATTATAAACTTTCTTCACTGTCTTTTCTAAAGAAGGACTCTGATATTTCATAGTTACACTGGCTGCACAGATGGCAGATCTTAGCTGGGAATTTAATACTCCCACGTCGCTTTCTTTTGTACATTTTAGCACTGAAATTTACTGCTAAACTAACAGCATATGTTTCCACAACAGTACAGTCGAAAAAAAAATTAATTTAATCTATATGTTTTCTCCCACTTCCTGTCAGGAATAAGTAAGAAGTTCTGACAACCACAACGATGAAAGAATCCCTTAAAAAATTACATTTATTCGACTAAAGATGACCTATAACATAAAAATGTGACATGCTGGCCTTTTTTAAAACCCAGATCTGATATCAGCAGATAAGAATAATAAAAGGCAGCTAATGTAGTTCATGCTATAGAATCCTTATTGACCTGTTTAATACTCCTCGCATAATGAATAGACTACATCATAATGCCTCTCTTGTCCCGTCCACTTAAGTAGGATGATATTGCCATTTCGATTAACAATGTGCTGACCAGTTCGTTGTTTTGCGGCTGTGACTGCAGCAGTTACATTCAACAGACTGCCAAACTAATCTGACATTCATTAGGTAGCAGACAGTGCATGTCCACTGTTACTAATAAGCGGCAGGAAACCGAACCGAACACTTATATAGTGCCACTCAGATCAGCAGGTCTCTCAACCCGCATCAATGCCCGCAGCAGCAAAAATTAAGGTTTTCAGGCGTCTACAGAACTGGAGAGGAGAGAGAGGTCAAGAAGCTCTTGGCGGAGAGACAAGGGGTGACAGTTCCAAGTAGAGGGACCACATAGGCGAAGCTGAACTGACTCTGAACAGCCGATACCTGAGGGACACGTATGTATACACGTCCGTAGCGTTTGAACTTACCCAATTTAGGACGTCCCTAGCCGTAAAGTGTAAGCAGAAAAAGTTGTTGGCGATCAAAGGATTACTTTAAAAGGTTAGTCCAGCAGAAACAACAAAGTTATGCAAGGCAACTTCTATTTTCTACTTGAACTATTCACAGAATATGGTTTCTAGAGACCCATCATCATCACCATCTCTCGCGTTGCTTTGTTGGTTGTGTTCACTTCGGTGTTGCTTTGTTGGGGTTGGTTGGTTGGTTTCTGTGTTGTTGCTGTCAGTGTTATGACTAGCTGTCTGCTGACTTTGAAAAGAGTTGGGGTGTATCGTGGAGGGGTGATCTTTAGGTTTAACTATGATTAGGGTTAAATTTTAGGCGTTTTGGTCTTCACTTTTCCTCTGGGTGATCTTTGGGTTAAATTTTAGCATTATTTTCTGTTTCAATAACTTCCCTCCTCCACCCCTTTTACAAGGCGCTTTTGCATGCTGTGCACTTGTGGTACTAGAGGTCAGATGAACAACTCTATCTTTATGTGTAGTGCAAAAACTCGCACATTGTCTGGTCTGAGATTAATTGTTAGGAAACCCAGGAAGAACTGTTATTACTATTGGAAAAACTGTTAAACAGATTTGAACTGTTACAAAGATCTGTATGTTCACATTGCTCATTTGTAATCTGTTAATACTATTTGTAGTCTGAAAACGTTTTTTAGCTGTTTGTTACTCTTGAAAATGTCTGTTTTTATGCTCAATGAATATTGTGACTATATTTACCTGAAAGACAGTTTGCAAAATACTTGCTCACCTGCTCACACATACGTTTGAATTTGTTAGTTTAAAATGTTAACAAAATTTATTGGTCAACAAATTGTTTTGGACTTTTGTTCTTCTGCATGCCGTTGATGAGTGATCGCCTTGTGATGTATTCTGTTAAGACTCTGTCAGACTTTCTGTATTTCTTCCATTCTTGCCATTGTTGGGCACGGTTGCCGAATGCATAGAGTGCTTGCCCTGTCATATGAAGAGTACGGGTTCGAGCCTCGTCCGAGGCAGTTACTGTGTAGGGACCTTGATTTGCTGCTTGTCAGATACTTGCCTAAAAATTTCCTTCAAGTTGATTAGCTTGCCTTCAAATTGACTCACAGTTAACTGAAGCTCTCCTGCAAATTGCCTTCCAGTTGACTTCAGCTTCAGTCGACCAGCTTTGACCTGTTGTACTTATTAAGAATCTACTAAAATAAAATGAATATCCTAAGGCCTGGCATTGCTCATTTCCAACGTTGCCTGTCACCGTGACAGGCAACGTTGGAAATGAGCAATGCCAGGCCTTAGGATATTCATTTTATTTTTAGTAGATTGTTAATAAGTACAACAAGTCAAATTTAACTATACACGAGCAATGCTGGGATCTAGAGAAAGTTGACTTATTTTATTGACAAAAAAAAGATTTAATCGAAACCATAATATTATTATGGTGTGTTGTTCATGTTAATTTACTGTGAAATTTGCGGGCCCCGTGTGACCGCACGGCTCGCACGCCCCTAAGGCCGGTACTTAAATGAGTCCAGGAAAATTTGAGTTTAGTTTAAATCTGAATGCAGAACGGATTGCCGAAAGAAAGTTCAAGAGTTTAGTACTAGCAACAGAAGAGCCGTCATTGTCCACTGAATATGACAATAATAATCATCTGTCATTTGTAACGCGCACAAACAAAATGACATCTTGGACGAAATAGCCCTAGGTCTACTCTGTTACCAAATTTGTGCTTGAGGCGCTCAGATCAGATCTTGACAATAATATTATCTTCTGACCTGTTATTAATTTAAACGCTCATTGTGATCCATCGTCCAGTTATTCGCGGGGAAACTATTCCACGTTACAGGGGCGGAAGTGGGTTATCAAGCAAGGCAACTTCCGGTCGGTCTGTAGGAAATCGATGATGACGATGATCCGTCGTTAGTGTGGAATGTTTAATGAAGCATCAATTCCTTTAATTTATTGGAAATAATCCACAGTTAACGATGGTCTCCAGAAGAAGAGACGAGATGGCCGCCATCGGTCGTTTCGAGACCGAACGAAAGACGACCGGAAGGATCTCATTAGACGAACACTCTTCCTATATATAGTTCAATGCCTCTGCCTCTGTCCGTGTGGACCTGTTGCTGTATCTGTCTCTTGTGTGTCTGCCTCTGTGTCTCTGCCCCTGTATGTGTATCTCCCTCTGTCTCTGCCTCTGTCTCTGTGTATCTGCATATATCTGTGTCTCTGCCTCTGTGCGTGTGTATCTGTCGCTGTCTCTGTTTGTCTGCCTCTGTCTCTCTACCTCTGTGTGTTTGTATCTGCGTATGTCTATGTCTCTGCCTCTGTTTGTGTGTTTCTGCCTCTGTTTATCTGTCTCTGCCTCTCTCTGTCTATGTCAATGCTTCTTCCTCTGTATCTTTCGGCATCTGCGAATGTCTCTGCCTCCAATTATGCCTCTGTCACTGTCTGTCTGTCTGTCTGTCTGCCTGTCTATGTCCGTCCTTGAGTCTTTCTGTCTGTCTGTCGTCGTGGCGTCATTGCAGACTAATCTTTGGCGAGCCGTGTTTATCGATCAGTCGCCTCCGGTCCTCGTGTCTTGTATTCGTTTCCGAATACAAACATAGCCACACACGTTCTCCACACTTCCTCCTTCCTACCTACTCCTCCTCCTCCTCCTCCTCCTTCCTCTATCTGTCCTTCCGTCCGTCCGTTCGTCTGTCCGTCTGTCCGTCCGTCGTTGACGTATCGGTGTATGTACATACTTCTAGAGATCATTGCGATGCAGTGCATGCTTCAAGGTGTAGCCAACGAAAGCTCATCCATTATAGACATTGACGGCGCTCACAAGAGTCTCGTCGTTGTCGGCGGCGGCTGCGTCCTCATCTACCGCTTCAGACGTCCGCAGTCGTCGTAAATTACGCCCTCTGCACACCATCGTCAACGTCATGGCGTCTCGAAGTTCGTGCAAACAAGTCCCTGCCACCCAGACACCCACGCACATACACACACTCAAACCGCCGAGATGAGACTTCAGCTATGATCGAAAACAACATACGATGGAATGTGCAGAGCGTCCAAGAACAGTTAACGAATGCTTTGAACATAGAAAGAGACAGACAGACAGACAGACAGACAGACAGACAGACAGAAACAGAGACAGAGACAGACAGACAGAGACAGAGAGACAGAGAGAGAGAGAGAGAGAGAGAGAGAGAGAGAGAGAGAGAGAGAGAGAGAGAGAGAGAGAGAGAGAGAGAGAGAGAGAGAGACACACACACACACACACACACACACAGTACGACGTGTTTTTACCTGATAATTGTTACTGATGATAATTGAAATGAAATTTCATTTAATTTCAAGCAATATTATTTTGTAGAAACAGAAGCAAAAATATTCGAAAATGTCATAGTAAAACATCCGATTCCTCATCCTCCTCTGATTCCTCCTTTGCTGTTTCGTTTTCCTTCCCTTCCATCTCCTTATCGATCCTCCTGATCTCCCGTCGAACCTTCAGGTGAAGAGAGAATAATAAACAGAGGAAAATGAGGAGTAGGAAACAGAAAAAGGAAGAAGAAGAGGAAAAGGAAAAGAAAGAAGAAGAAACAGAAGAGACTACTGGAAAGAAAAAAAGGGAGGAGAGGAAGATGAAGGGGTGGAGAAGAAAAACAATGAGAAGAAGAAGAAGAAGAGTAAGAAGAAGAGGAGGAGGAGGAAGAAGAAGAAGAGGAGGAGGAACAAGAAGAAAAGGAGGAGGAGGAAGAAGGAGAAGAAGAAGAAGAAGAAGAAGAAGAGGAGGAAGAAGAAGAGGAGGAGGAAGAAGAAGAAAAGGAGGAGGAAGAGGAGGAAGAAGAAGAAGAGGAAGAAGAAGAGGAGGAAGAAGAAGAGGAGGAGGAAGAAGAAGAGAAAAAAGAAGATTAAGAGCCACTATGGAATGGCAATATAACAAGGAGGAGGAGGAGGACGAGGAGGAGGAGGAGGACGAGGACGAGGAGGAGGAGGAGGAGGAGGAGGAGGAGGAGGAGGAGGAGGAGGAGGAGGGTGGCTTTGGACTTTAGAACCGGGCGTTTATTATTCCGATGATCCACTGGAGGCTGTGGCCATTGCATCAGGACCAGACTGATGAGGCAGAGCGACGCATAGGATCACAGACCAACTCAGCTGATCAACGATGCATTCAGCATCTACCACCATGACATCACCACCAACTGCAGCACCAGCATCCTCATCATCACCATCACCAGCATCCTCATCCTCATCATCGTCATAATCAGCAGCAGCCTCAGCATCCTCTGTGACCATGAATGCCAGCGGCATCTGGTGACCCAATTGGTCCGCTTGACTAACGACCCTCTTGGCCGCGGATGAGGCGGACTCGTGCGTGTCTTGAGGAGATCAACGACTGGCTCTTGTGTCTGCAGCCTCTTCCTGCGTCTCTCCATCCACTCACTTCAGCTCAGTCAAGACTGGAGGGGTCGAACCATTGTCCACTGAAGGGCATTGACCAACAGCGATCTTTGCCCCTAGTCTTTCCTTTATTTATCTAGCGCCAAGACTCTTGAGCATCTCTAAGAGGTCACGTGTTGCTACGCGACATCTGGCGACATTTGTCTGACTGTGCGTCAATGGACGTCTGCGTTCGCCTGTTTGTATGTGTACGTATGTCACTCTTTATGTCTGATATGATTTAGTGTGGCGTAGGATTTGCCTAGCGCCGCGTGTTTGTGAGGATGAATGCACCCAACTGTCGATGGAGGAGAATTAGACACATCGTGTGGGGTCGTAAATTTTCTTACAGGGAAGTAGGTTCGGATTCTTTCGTTCATTCAGATCGATTCAGAATGGATCGATCTGTGGATCAGACGCTAGAAGTGGATCTCATCTGAACTGATCTGGTGTCTGGTCTGGACAGATTGAGTCGGATCTCATCAAGTCTAATCGAATATGATCCGATCTAATCTAAATCATTCTGACGCTAATCTAATCCAATATTTGCTTATCTATTCCAATCCAGTCTTTTCCAATCCAGGGTAATCCTATGCCATCATCATCATCATCATCATCATCATCATCATCATCATCATCATCATCATCATCATCATCATCATCATCATCATCATCATCATCATCATCATCACAGTACTTGTTATGGGGCCACTCAACGTGTTCTCAACGGCGCATAATCCGGTATAACCTCAGTCTTTTTTACTAAATAAAGTCCAACATAATCTAATCTTTTCTAAGCGCTTGTTAAGCGCAACTTTAGAAACGATGAAACCGACAAATGGAAAGTCTAACGACTTCTGCTACGGATGTTCTCTTACTGGCCACAAGGCAGAGATCGGTGGCAGCCTTAGAAGTCACACTGCCCAGGTCTGGTGATCCATCCATCCATCTATTCTATTCGGAAACAAACGAATCGTAATAGGCGGTTAAAGCAGAAATAGAGGAAAGAGAGGCCTATTATTATATACAACAACGACACTGACAATTTCTACAGTGTCGTAACACAGCCGTAACACGAGGGCAACGTCACAACAAAATGACTTAGATTGGCTAAACAGATTTATATAATATACTGTATATTATATAAATCTGTTTAGCCAATCTAAGTCATTTTGTTGTGACGTTGCCCTCGTGTTACGGCTGTGTTACGACACTGTAGAAATTGTCAGTGTCGTTGTTGTATATAATAATAGGCCTCTCTTTCCTCTATTTCTGAGAATAATAAACAGAGGAAAATGAGGAGTAGGAAACAGAAAAAGGAAGAAGAAGAGGAAAAGGAAAAGAAAGAAGAAGAAACAGAAGAGACTACTGGAAAGAAAAAAAGGGAGGAGAGGAAGATGAAGGGGTGGAGAAGAAAAACAATGAGAAGAAGAAGAAGAAGAGTAAGAAGAAGAGGAGGAGGAGGAAGAAGAAGAAGAGGAGGAGGAACAAGAAGAAAAGGAGGAGGAGGAAGAAGGAGAAGAAGAAGAAGAAGAAGAAGAAGAAGAAGAAGAAGAAGAAGAAGAAGAGGAGGAAGAAGAAGAGGAGGAGGAAGAAGAAGAAAAGGAGGAGGAAGAGGAGGAAGAAGAAGAAGAGGAAGAAGAAGAGGAGGAAGAAGAAGAGGAGGAGGAAGAAGAAGAGAAAAAAGAAGATTAAGAGCCACTATGGAATGGCAATATAACAAGGAGGAGGAGGAGGACGAGGAGGAGGAGGAGGAGGACGAGGACGAGGACGAGGAGGAGGAGGAGGAGGAGGAGGAGGGTGGCTTTGGACTTTAGAACCGGGCGTTTATTATTCCGATGATCCACTGGAGGCTGTGGCCATTGCATCAGGACCAGACTGATGAGGCAGAGCGACGCATAGGATCACAGACCAACTCAGCTGATCAACGATGCATTCAGCATCTACCACCATGACATCACCACCAACTGCAGCACCAGCATCCTCATCATCACCATCACCAGCATCCTCATCCTCATCATCGTCATAATCAGCAGCAGCCTCAGCATCCTCTGTGACCATGAATGCCAGCGGCATCTGGTGACCCAATTGGTCCGCTTGACTAACGACCCTCTTGGCCGCGGATGAGGCGGACTCGTGCGTGTCTTGAGGAGATCAACGACTGGCTCTTGTGTCTGCAGCCTCTTCCTGCGTCTCTCCATCCACTCACTTCAGCTCAGTCAAGACTGGAGGGGTCGAACCATTGTCCACTGAAGGGCATTGACCAACAGCGATCTTTGCCCCTAGTCTTTCCTTTATTTATCTAGCGCCAAGACTCTTGAGCATCTCTAAGAGGTCACGTGTTGCTACGCGACATCTGGCGACATTTGTCTGACTGTGCGTCAATGGACGTCTGCGTTCGCCTGTTTGTATGTGTACGTATGTCACTCTTTATGTCTGATATGATTTAGTGTGGCGTAGGATTTGCCTAGCGCCGCGTGTTTGTGAGGATGAATGCACCCAACTGTCGATGGAGGAGAATTAGACACATCGTGTGGGGTCGTAAATTTTCTTACAGGGAAGTAGGTTCGGATTCTTTCGTTCATTCAGATCGATTCAGAATGGATCGATCTGTGGATCAGACGCTAGAAGTGGATCTCATCTGAACTGATCTGGTGTCTGGTCTGGACAGATTGAGTCGGATCTCATCAAGTCTAATCGAATATGATCCGATCTAATCTAAATCATTCTGACGCTAATCTAATCCAATATTTGCTTATCTATTCCAATCCAGTCTTTTCCAATCCAGGGTAATCCTATGCCATCATCATCATCATCATCATCATCATCATCATCATCATCATCATCATCATCATCATCATCATCATCATCATCACAGTACTTGTTATGGGGCCACTCAACGTGTTCTCAACGGCGCATAATCCGGTATAACCTCAGTCTTTTTTACTAAATAAAGTCCAACATAATCTAATCTTTTCTAAGCGCTTGTTAAGCGCAACTTTAGAAACGATGAAACCGACAAATGGAAAGTCTAACGACTTCTGCTACGGATGTTCTCTTACTGGCCACAAGGCAGAGATCGGTGGCAGCCTTAGAAGTCACACTGCCCAGGTCTGGTGATCCATCCATCCATCTATTCTATTCGGAAACAAACGAATCGTAATAGGCGGTTAAAGCAGAAATAGAGGAAAGAGAGGCCTATTATTATATACAACAACGACACTGACAATTTCTACAGTGTCGTAACACAGCCGTAACACGAGGGCAACGTCACAACAAAATGACTTAGATTGGCTAAACAGATTTATATAATATACTGTATATTATATAAATCTGTTTAGCCAATCTAAGTCATTTTGTTGTGACGTTGCCCTCGTGTTACGGCTGTGTTACGACACTGTAGAAATTGTCAGTGTCGTTGTTGTATATAATAATAGGCCTCTCTTTCCTCTATTTCTGAGAATAATAAACAGAGGAAAATGAGGAGTAGGAAACAGAAAAAGGAAGAAGAAGAGGAAAAGGAAAAGAAAGAAGAAGAAACAGAAGAGACTACTGGAAAGAAAAAAAGGGAGGAGAGGAAGATGAAGGGGTGGAGAAGAAAAACAATGAGAAGAAGAAGAAGAAGAGTAAGAAGAAGAGGAGGAGGAGGAAGAAGAAGAAGAGGAGGAGGAACAAGAAGAAAAGGAGGAGGAGGAAGAAGGAGAAGAAGAAGAAGAAGAAGAAGAAGAAGAAGAAGAAGAAGAAGAAGAAGAGGAGGAAGAAGAAGAGGAGGAGGAAGAAGAAGAAAAGGAGGAGGAAGAGGAGGAAGAAGAAGAAGAGGAAGAAGAAGAGGAGGAAGAAGAAGAGGAGGAGGAAGAAGAAGAGAAAAAAGAAGATTAAGAGCCACTATGGAATGGCAATATAACAAGGAGGAGGAGGAGGACGAGGAGGAGGAGGAGGAGGACGAGGACGAGGACGAGGAGGAGGAGGAGGAGGAGGAGGAGGGTGGCTTTGGACTTTAGAACCGGGCGTTTATTATTCCGATGATCCACTGGAGGCTGTGGCCATTGCATCAGGACCAGACTGATGAGGCAGAGCGACGCATAGGATCACAGACCAACTCAGCTGATCAACGATGCATTCAGCATCTACCACCATGACATCACCACCAACTGCAGCACCAGCATCCTCATCATCACCATCACCAGCATCCTCATCCTCATCATCGTCATAATCAGCAGCAGCCTCAGCATCCTCTGTGACCATGAATGCCAGCGGCATCTGGTGACCCAATTGGTCCGCTTGACTAACGACCCTCTTGGCCGCGGATGAGGCGGACTCGTGCGTGTCTTGAGGAGATCAACGACTGGCTCTTGTGTCTGCAGCCTCTTCCTGCGTCTCTCCATCCACTCACTTCAGCTCAGTCAAGACTGGAGGGGTCGAACCATTGTCCACTGAAGGGCATTGACCAACAGCGATCTTTGCCCCTAGTCTTTCCTTTATTTATCTAGCGCCAAGACTCTTGAGCATCTCTAAGAGGTCACGTGTTGCTACGCGACATCTGGCGACATTTGTCTGACTGTGCGTCAATGGACGTCTGCGTTCGCCTGTTTGTATGTGTACGTATGTCACTCTTTATGTCTGATATGATTTAGTGTGGCGTAGGATTTGCCTAGCGCCGCGTGTTTGTGAGGATGAATGCACCCAACTGTCGATGGAGGAGAATTAGACACATCGTGTGGGGTCGTAAATTTTCTTACAGGGAAGTAGGTTCGGATTCTTTCGTTCATTCAGATCGATTCAGAATGGATCGATCTGTGGATCAGACGCTAGAAGTGGATCTCATCTGAACTGATCTGGTGTCTGGTCTGGACAGATTGAGTCGGATCTCATCAAGTCTAATCGAATATGATCCGATCTAATCTAAATCATTCTGACGCTAATCTAATCCAATATTTGCTTATCTATTCCAATCCAGTCTTTTCCAATCCAGGGTAATCCTATGCCATCATCATCATCATCATCATCATCATCATCATCATCATCATCATCATCATCATCATCATCATCATCATCATCACAGTACTTGTTATGGGGCCACTCAACGTGTTCTCAACGGCGCATAATCCGGTATAACCTCAGTCTTTTTTACTAAATAAAGTCCAACATAATCTAATCTTTTCTAAGCGCTTGTTAAGCGCAACTTTAGAAACGATGAAACCGACAAATGGAAAGTCTAACGACTTCTGCTACGGATGTTCTCTTACTGGCCACAAGGCAGAGATCGGTGGCAGCCTTAGAAGTCACACTGCCCAGGTCTGGTGATCCATCCATCCATCTATTCTATTCGGAAACAAACGAATCGTAATAGGCGGTTAAAGCAGAAATAGAGGAAAGAGAGGCCTATTATTATATACAACAACGACACTGACAATTTCTACAGTGTCGTAACACAGCCGTAACACGAGGGCAACGTCACAACAAAATGACTTAGATTGGCTAAACAGATTTATATAATATACTGTATATTATATAAATCTGTTTAGCCAATCTAAGTCATTTTGTTGTGACGTTGCCCTCGTGTTACGGCTGTGTTACGACACTGTAGAAATTGTCAGTGTCGTTGTTGTATATAATAATAGGCCTCTCTTTCCTCTATTTCTGAGAATAATAAACAGAGGAAAATGAGGAGTAGGAAACAGAAAAAGGAAGAAGAAGAGGAAAAGGAAAAGAAAGAAGAAGAAACAGAAGAGACTACTGGAAAGAAAAAAAGGGAGGAGAGGAAGATGAAGGGGTGGAGAAGAAAAACAATGAGAAGAAGAAGAAGAAGAGTAAGAAGAAGAGGAGGAGGAGGAAGAAGAAGAAGAGGAGGAGGAACAAGAAGAAAAGGAGGAGGAGGAAGAAGGAGAAGAAGAAGAAGAAGAAGAAGAAGAAGAAGAAGAAGAAGAAGAAGAGGAGGAAGAAGAAGAGGAGGAGGAAGAAGAAGAAAAGGAGGAGGAAGAGGAGGAAGAAGAAGAAGAGGAAGAAGAAGAGGAGGAAGAAGAAGAGGAGGAGGAAGAAGAAGAGAAAAAAGAAGATTAAGAGCCACTATGGAATGGCAATATAACAAGGAGGAGGAGGAGGACGAGGAGGAGGAGGAGGAGGACGAGGACGAGGACGAGGAGGAGGAGGAGGAGGAGGAGGAGGAGGGTGGCTTTGGACTTTAGAACCGGGCGTTTATTATTCCGATGATCCACTGGAGGCTGTGGCCATTGCATCAGGACCAGACTGATGAGGCAGAGCGACGCATAGGATCACAGACCAACTCAGCTGATCAACGATGCATTCAGCATCTACCACCATGACATCACCACCAACTGCAGCACCAGCATCCTCATCATCACCATCACCAGCATCCTCATCCTCATCATCGTCATAATCAGCAGCAGCCTCAGCATCCTCTGTGACCATGAATGCCAGCGGCATCTGGTGACCCAATTGGTCCGCTTGACTAACGACCCTCTTGGCCGCGGATGAGGCGGACTCGTGCGTGTCTTGAGGAGATCAACGACTGGCTCTTGTGTCTGCAGCCTCTTCCTGCGTCTCTCCATCCACTCACTTCAGCTCAGTCAAGACTGGAGGGGTCGAACCATTGTCCACTGAAGGGCATTGACCAACAGCGATCTTTGCCCCTAGTCTTTCCTTTATTTATCTAGCGCCAAGACTCTTGAGCATCTCTAAGAGGTCACGTGTTGCTACGCGACATCTGGCGACATTTGTCTGACTGTGCGTCAATGGACGTCTGTATATTATACTGTATATTATATAAATCTGTTTAGCCAATCTAAGTCATTTTGTTGTGACGTTGCCCTCGTGTTACGGCTGTGTTACGACACTGTAGAAATTGTCAGTGTCGTTGTTGTTGTTGTTGTTGTTATTATTAAGCCAGTGACAGTGTCTTCTATGACGCCGTCTAATCACAAAGCGTAAGATATCAATGGATGATGGCTTCAATGTGGAACCGTAGACAAATATCAAAGCATTTGGAAAAGTCCAGATGGAAGCTAGAAATCAGGCTACGCTCGGTAAGCAAGTTGAAACAGGTGGTTGTCGACTTTAGACCTGAACATATGGCCATGGATGCGCAGGCCCGCATTAAGGGGATGCTAAGGGTGCTGCAGCACCCTGGACCGCAGTTTTGAGGGTCCGCATATTCGGAAGTACATTAAATTTCTTATTGTGCTTGTAATTGAGCCCCGCGCTGATGGCTATATAGGAGTAGATGGGAACTGGGGTTTTGGGGGCACCCCGTTATTCCGTCAAAATACCGGGGGTTGGTCTCCACCCCCTCAATTTTTTTGTCCCCACCACTCCGTTATCTCACCGAATTAAGAGGATGCCGGTCTACACCATCTAGACCTCCAGAGAGTCCGTAGATCCCACGGGTGTACGAATTGCACCACCAAAAACCTGCAAGCCGAGCCGCTTTGAATTCAGTCCAAAAAACAAAACAAAAAGTGCCTTAACACATCAAGCCGCAAAAAGTGTCGTTTGCTGCAGGCCGAGAACCTCCCACGAGGCCGGCTCAAACGCAAAATGAAACTCATTTGCGAGTGTAATAGTAAACATTATAGCCCACTAATCGTACGGCGGTGGTGCGCTAGGAATAACAGACTCACGACACCAACCACCTACGATGAAAACTTTTATTTTGAGGTTCGCGGGCAAGACCCAGCGCTGGTTAGTTTCTTGATTAGTTCTGCCACCATCTGGTCTTTGCTTTGACTCGGCAACTCTTTTTTTCCATTCTTGCTTTGTATATCACGTTTCATCGTTCTATATTTCTCCTCCTCTCCCAGAATAAGCTTATACTCTTCATCGCTAATAGCCGTGTCCTCCAACGCCTTAGAAATGTGGTCATGAACAGTGTTTAGTTTACTTTCCGCCAAAATACAAATTTCGTCGTGTTTTGAAGCTTTAGCAACAAAACTTCTACTAACAACATTTCCAATAATATCCAGAAAACTCGTCGCTATGGCCAAACTCTCCAGAACAATACCAGGAATAAAACCAATACCAGTGGCTAACATAGCTGCCCCACCCACCCCAGTTCCAAGACTAACTATAGCAAGGCCGGCCGACGCCCCATTAGCCACATCTACAACCCTCTTATACTTTTTACACAGTTGTCCCCGACTTATCGCCTCAGACCTCAGGAATGCTTCTATTTCGCCGATCTTCTGCAAGCGAAATGTTTGCGACGTCGTGTCTGACGAAATTGTTGACTCCATCAGCGGTGGGTACAAAGACATACTTTTTTATAGTTGCTCTATCAGTAACGTTACGTTTAACTCAATAGTTGAAGTACTTAAAACGCCTCTCTTTTTTCCTTCAATTCGAAAACTCGTTTGTCCTGGAATGTATATTGCCCTAGCTGCATCAAATTGCCCACTTGAAATATCGACTATACGATCGATGCTACCACCAGCAGCTGCCGGTGCTATAACGCGAACTGTTGCATCACCGGTACTAACACCAAACATTGTAAGCCTCCAGAATCCGCGGTCTAAAGAGACGGCCTCATTGGAAGTTTGTAGCGTTATACATGGATATCTCGCAGCAATCAACGGAAGACTTTGCCATGAACTTAGAGTCACAGTTTTGGCCGCCGTATAGATATCGCGGCTGTGGTAATCGTCAGATACGAAGTCGATGTGTTGTTGAGGCACCGCGGTCAATAGCTCTGCGGTGGGCTTCGGGATGTCGTACCCCCAGTGGCCTACATCACCTAGACTGTCTATGCTGTATTTGCACATGTCTATTTCTCCGTGTTGTCGGAGATACCCCCGTATCTTGTAGTGTGAGTCGGCCATTATTAAGTCTTATGTTTCCCCGTGTCTAAAATATGTATAGATCTGGAAGTGTGATATTCCAAAAGTACCTTGTGTTGGGCTGGTGGCCAAGACCACCAGCATGAATTTTTTGTGTACTGTGTCACAAGTGAAGGTGAACTCTTGTGCAGAATTAGTCAAAGCGACAGTGGAGGAAATGAGAGCAGGGACTCTCTGTGAATCGGTGGTTGGAACCCCATAAAACTTCCAGGACGTGATACGCGGAGCAGTAGGACTAGATCCCCCGGCCAGACTAACCTTCCATATTCCCACAGGCGTCGGGCATTCAATCATTAAAAAAGTCCCGGTAACCCGATCCCCAATCTGGGTTCTCGATGTGGACGCCGTCTTCCACTCACCTCTCACACCCGAGTTGAATGCCATATGGGGCGGGTTAGTAGGTAAAGATTCGTTGGCTGAGGCAATAAAACCCGTTTCGGAAACGTTTCTGGATAGGGGCGGAATATGACCGCTGTAGTTGAGAATCTTGATATTCTGCGCGTATCGCCTTTCATTAGCTATCTCACTGTCTACATACCGCTTGTTAGTCAGGTACCATGGTCCCGAGGGCGGCGTTTCATTATTCGTAGTGGCGTTGGTGATCAGCTGCGTCACTTGTTTCAAACTCGCAGCGTCGCCATCGGATCCTGGAATTTCTGTTGGGAGCCCAGTCACTCTTTTACCACCCATAGCCAGATCACCGGTCATGGTACTGCCGGATTTTAGCACGCAGGCGTTCATAACGATAGCATCTTGCTCGTTGGCATATCTCTTAGCGGCGTCAGCTTTCTGGTCCGCATAGAGTCTAACGGAAGCTCCAATTTCAGCGTTTTTCACGTCAACGTATCGTTTATTTGTCACATGCAACGGTTCTGTTGGTACTCTATCACTCTTTGTCATGTTGTCGGCGATCAGCTTCGATACTTGTGCCATACTCGACGCGTCGCTTTCGGACGTTGCTGCGCCCGTAGGGAGCCCAGTAACTCTTTTACCGCCCATGATTAAATCACCAGTCATTGCATCACCAGCTTTAAGCACGCATGCGCTCCTAACGATAACATCTTGCTCGTTGGCGTACGTCTTAGCAGCTTCAGCTTTCTGGTCCGCATAGAGTCTAACTGAAGCTCCAATCTCAGCGTTTTTCGCGTCCACATACCGTTTGTTAGTCAAGTACTTTGGTCCCGCCGGCGCCGTATCATTATTCTTAGTGGCGCTGCTGATCAGCTGCGTCACCTGTTTCAAACTCGCGGCGTCGCTATCGGATCCTGGAATTTCTGTTGGCAGCCCAGTCACTCTTTTGCCACCCATGGTCAAATCACCAGTCATAGAATCGCCGGTTTTGAGCACATGCCCGCCTCTTACGATAGCATGCTTCTCGTCCACATATCTTCTGGCGGTGGTGACCTTCTCATCCACGTACTGTCTGTAAGAAGCGTCGCGGGAATCTACATACCGCTTATTCACCACATGCAACGACTCCGTTGGTACTCTATCGAGTTTTACTAGAGCGCCAGCGACCGCTGTTGACACTTGTTTCCAACTCGCTGCGTCGCTATCGGATCCTGAAATTTCTGTTGGGAGCCCAGTAACTCGGTGGCCACCCATAACTAAACTTCCAGTCATTACGCCGCCTGATTTGAGCACGCACGCATTCCTGACGATAACATCTTGCTCGTTAACATAACTTTTAACAATAAGGTCCTTGTCATCTGGATACCGCCTAACAGAATCTCTCAGCCCCGCATTCTTCTCGTCCGTGTACTGCCTGGCATCGATAAGTTTTTGGTCTGCATGATTTTCGGCCGCGGTCGCCTTATGGTCCGCGTATCGTACCACTTGTGCCCAACTCGCAGCGTCGCTATCGGACGTTGCTGTGTCTGTGGGCAGCCCAGTAACTTTGTGACCACCCATTTTTAGAACGCCAGACATCGTTCCACCGGTGATTTGTAAGTTGTCCTGATCTATGATGTCTGCATAAGCCTTTGTCGCGGCGTCTGTTTCCATCGTGGGCGTTCCCACGTTTGTCAGCCGAAAACCTCCTGCCGATAGAATTCCCAACATTGCATCACCCGCTTTGTGGACGAGCCCAGCGGCGCTTATCTGCCCCCCTCCCACCCCACCTCCACCGTCTCTTCCAAATTTATCAACCGGCATTTTTATATACAAAAAGGTGACGGAAGTCTAACATAGGTCAAGAATGATATCTTCAAAATTCTTTCCGGCAGCGAGCTCTCTTAGCACGAGCAGACAGAGATGACCACAGACCACATCATCGGGACCCTGCAGCTGGAACGTCTGTGTTCTTATAGGATTTTTTAAATATCGAGAGATTTCGGTAGGCGGATCCAGCCCATAACTGTCAAAATAGACTGCTGTAGGTCCATCTATCCAATAGGCGACCCAGTGAGTACCATCGCCGGAACCGGAATCTAAATTAACAACTCCACACTCCTTCTCACGAGCCACGGCTGGCAGACCATCTCGCATGAAAACACCGCGGAAATGCGGCAGCGCTCCGGCAACTTTCTCTATATCGAAGTTGCTCAGCGGTTTTAGTTTTTTTGTCCGATGTACAGGCCGGATCCTTTACACATTGAACAGCAACCACCATAAGTCTGGCGCCCGAGATATAAACCGGTCCCGCGGACCTGAGCTTCGAGTTCGCGATTGTGACGCGCGGCCTCTGCTAAAGCCGCGTCGTCGATCCGTTTTTTCTCGGCTTGGGCCGCATCGCTGGCCTGTTTCTTGCGCAGAGCCTCTGCATCGCTGGCCTGTTTGTTGTGCACGGCCTTTGCCACCTCGGCGGCCCCTCCAGCCGCGGCACCCACCGCGGTTAACCCGCCAAAAATCAGCGGGAGGAGAGCCAGTAGTGGAAGAAATCCGCCCGATTTTGTCATCTTTTTCAGTTGCGTTTTGGTGAATCTCAGCTCCATGCCAACGCCTTCCGAAATCTTCCTCACGATTCGGGCGGCTTGAACTTTTGTAAGCGCGAGCTTATCGTCTCCACGAAGCTGGCCATGAGTGAGCCGGATCGTGGCGCCAGTGCCATCGCGCGCAGCTTTAGCCAATGTTGCCTTTTGCCCTTCGGTCAGCGAAAGGCCGAACGCAACGTATTCAGTTTTCATTTTTGGAAAAAATATATCTAAAAGAGGGCCTTGTATCTAAATGTGAAAAACGATTTCTAGTAAACGACGTTGAATTTGCTGCCATCCGATTCAAAATTCAGGAGTCGGTCGCTGATCAGGACGGCATATGCTGTCGTATTATTTGGTACCCCTTCGTTAAAGTCCACCTTGATTTGTATGTCCTGTACAGAGGTTTTAAGTCGTTCAGATTGCCTCCGCACGTCCAGAACGAAGATCGGAAACAAATCTACAAATTCGATTGGTGTCAGTTGGCATGACGATTCACGCGCGTCTATGCCGCAATATTCTTCCTTGAAGTCACGTAGGGCCTTGTAAGCGCGAGAGGTTGTCCTCTTGGTGAAGTCGAGATTCATGTCAACAACCGGGTAGCGATCGCTGTTGAGCATAGCGAAAATGTTGCGAACCTGCACATGGTCAAACAGTGCCGGATTCTGGCCTTGATGTGCATTCTTTCCAGTTTGAAAAGCAACAAGAATCCAGCGTGGCTTTTCCGTGCCCGACTTAACGCTCAAACGCCAGGAAAAAGTCGTCGCTCGTGGCACCGCAATGTTGTCGCATTGCATGGCGCGGAATGCCACAGGTACCTTAACCTTGGCTTCAATCTGCTTCATTAGCATGCTTTTATACTCCAAAGCGGGTATTATATGCGGCATGAACCAGGAGAGTTTAGTCAGCGTGATCTGGCCATTAACCGCAGCGGCTTCCTTGAAGATCGCGTCTGCATCCCCCTGCCGGCTCAGCAGTAAGGAGTGTTTAATCCCGTATACGACCTTGTGATAATCATCGCAAAAGCCGAATAGATGTCTTAAGGGAACGATGAATGAAAACGTTCCAATAGGGACGGGTTTTCCAATGATCATCAGTCGACGGGCCTCGAAGCCGATATTCGCGGTCGCCGCCGCCGCACTCGTGTCCTTCTGCCAACACATGTTTAAACCTTCAGCTCTGGAGAAGTCGTCGCCGTAAACCAGCATGCCTTTCATCGTCGTGGCTTGCCCAGGTGACATGACATTCTCTATCTCGGTGTTGTTAGCCAGGTATCGAATCTGAGAAAACATGTACGGGACGGCGTTGTTGATGAATGACACCAACGTGTCTGCGATGTAAGCGGCGCCAGTTGTTGTAAGCCTGCCCTCCACAAGAAGGTAACTCTTAGAAGGCTGCGTGAAAATGTCTTGGTTCTGGATGTCTATCTGTATGGCCTGGCCATTGTTGATAGCCGCGGGATTTTGTGACTCATACTCGCGGTATTCAAACGATTCGATGCTATTGTCATCGGGCACCGCCGAAGCGATGTCCAACATTTCACTCGGCACGTCAAATGCCGCCATTATTATAGTTAAAAAAGTTCAAGCTTCAATTATTAATCATGTTGCAAATTAATTTCATATGTGGTGGGTTAAACATTTTTTTCCGTTTTGTGAATTAGTCGGAAATTTTTTTCATTTTGCAAGAAACAGACCCCGCGAATGAATTTCATTTGCGCCACCACGACTCGGCTTTATAGTCTTGAAACCGGATCCAGCAATGCGGCTGTTTATGTCAGCCATTGTCGGAACAACGGGTGGTGGACTCACAGCCAGTTGTTTTAAGTATTCGATGCTCTTGTCGCTGAGCGCCTTCTCCAAAGGTGCGGGGACAACGGGCGCGGCAGCTGAATTTTCATTTCGTAAATGAGCTTCATTTACGGCTGCAGCGCGTCTCGCTTTCACGGCATCAACAATTTGCCTGACGGCAGATGCTGTTGTGGCGCCGGCTTTCGCGACATTACCAACCGCCTTGGCAACGTTTGTGATTGTGCCTCTATTCGCCGAAATGAAGGAGCCTGCACGGCCAAGGAAACCCGCGATTTTGGGTATCCAGTCGAAAAGTCCACCACCCACGACACGACGCCGCTTTTTAATTCCAAGAACCAACATTAGAATATTTAAGTGTGAACATTTACGCACTGCGGATGTGAAACCTTATAGTTACTGTCTCACCGCGGAGGTTTAATTGTTCACCATTCTGGTCGGTCAGCCACACACGAATGCCCTGTACGTTACCAGCCGGTGCAACTGGTAGGTACACCAGATTTTTCGGAGACTCGATTACCTTGTAGCCGGGCGACACATCCGGGAAAAAACTGTAGATTACTGGCAGCTGGCTACCATTTCGATACGATCCAGAGATAATGTCACAATTTACCAGGATTGTGTCCACGCGGAGAATATCGACTGGATTTTCTCCCTCTTTATAACCACTACCAAGCCTCTGAGGGTTAAAACCGAGCATTTGCCTGATGGTAGATTGAGCCATATTTACCTTATATAGGGCATTCGTAATTTTTATGAAGGCGCGTAGGGTAGATGCGTTAGCTCCTATGGTAATAGGAGAATTAAAGCCGAGTGGTGCCACACCCGTCGGAGAATTTTGCTTTTCTAACTGCCTACCGATTTCATCATTAATCTGTGCGATCTCGTAGCTTCCGTCGGGCAAAATGATCGTCTTCCACGTCACACCATTGTCGGTGCTGTAGACGAACTTGTTATTTGTACTATCGATGTTGGGAATCGAATTATAAGTTTCAAGATTGATCAAAGCAAGCTCAAAGCGTCTTTTTGGATCCAGGTACAGCGGTGGTGAGAAAGCCGTGGTCCACCCTGTAGTATCTGAGGAAACAACTATACTAAAATTTTCCTTAGGCTGTAAAAGTTCTCTAATTTCTTCGAGCAATTTCTCCGAGCGATCCATCTGAGCCATGAATTTTGTTTTCTATTTCTATTTTATGAGCATGTTTCTATTCAATTCGAGTGCCAGCTCTTTGGAGATCGCACCCGAACGCAGTAACTCGTCGAGAATGGCGGAGATTTCGTTGCCGAGACCAGTGTTTCCCGCGGCCCTAGAGGCCACCAAAAGCTGCAACCTCTCTACCAGGGCGTTTGGATCATTGTAGTACTGCACCGCCCCGCCACGAATCAGCTGGAACTTTTTACTTCTTCGACCATGAATAGGAAGACCAGACATCTCTACGAGCTTTTTGAAAGTTTCAATTGCCTGAGGTGAGTACATCTTTGTCTTAACGAATCGTTTCGTTAACAGGCTGAACAGCGACTCATCGGCCGGAGATTCGAGAACGAGGTTGCCACCTTTAAACACTCTCAGTCTACCAGCAGACAACGCAATGGGGTCAACGGAGAGCTCGCCCAAGGCGTTACCTTGTAATTTCAGAGGAACGGCTGGGACAACAAAACCTTTCCCCTGCTTAGTGAGATTATGGCCTTTCAAAAGAAAACGAATTCGTTCTCTATAGTCTTTTAGGGCTTTAATATCTAAAGTCAGAGAGGCGACCTTTTCTTCATCTGCACGCTTTGTGGCTTTCATTCTCTCTTTGCCTAGTGTGTGTCTATTGTACTGGCTTATGGAGTCAATAATCTGTTTCACAGCTACCGTGTCCTTCAGGTCAAGGTCGCTTGGTGGTGTAAAACCGTGACGCCTGATTGCGTCGACATTCAGATATTTATTTGGATTAAGGAGCAATGCTTCCGCTGGAGCAGATGCTCCTGCGGCGGGGTGTGCCGCAATCGCTGGAATAGCCGTTGGAGCAACTGCTCCAACGGAATCACCGAACAATGCTGATATAGGATTAAAATTAGCTGACTCTGCTATTTGCGTCGGCAAATCCTGTAAAGCGCTGGTAACTTTCTGTAGCTCTTTAGAAGTTTCTTTTTGTGAATCAGCCGTGGCTGTGGCGAGGGGTTTAAACAGTTTTGCCGCATCGTACTGAAGGTTTGCCTCTCCGATCTTCTCGTTCACAAAGCGTTCTCTCAATCGATCTCTGCGAGCTAAATAATCTTGAGTTAACGCGTCCCGCTGCTGCTTAGACGAAACTTTGGTCCACATTTTGGTTGTTTATCGACTATATATGGTTTATATGTTAGCTACATCGTTTTTCTTTAAGTAATTGTTATTTCTATAATGAAGAGATCCTTTTATTTTTAAAATATATCCTTCTGTTTTATATTCAGAATCTGCCACAAAACCGAGGCCTTCGCTGGGTTGTACAACATTGGCTATTTTTAGTATCTACGCAATTGCAAACAAAGCCGATTTCTGCTTCAATTTTGATTACAAGTTCAGACAAAAAATCTGGCTGACTTCACAATCGGTAAAGAAAACACAGTTGGTTTTTAAAACGCTTAGGAAAAATGTTTTATGTTAAATCGGCGTAGTTTTCATTTTCCACTTAACTATGGGGTTTTCTGAGTTCTAAATTTAGACGCCTTCTGCAACGGCAGTAGCATAGTTCTTCTGGCCAATCACGTGTAGGAGCCTCATTCTGACGAAATCTGGTCAGATGTAAACAAGGCTGACTAGATTTTTTAAACTGGGTCAACACAATCTTCCCTGACGGATATTATCTACTCTGACAAGATTTTTCCAGAGCGACCGTGAATGAGCGTTCGCGGCGAATAAAAACAAAACACACACGTTGACGCGATCGTAAATGAGCTTCATTTACGTTTCATTCACGGAACAAACAAATTAGCTGTTCTTTCATAACTTCAACATGATTGATGCTTTTATATGAAAGAAAGGAAAACTTAGAAATCTGTAGAATCTAGACCTATATCAGTTTTTAGTACTTTTTATTCCTCGACTAATATTCTGTCTTTTAAAGTGGACCAATTTAATGTGTTTTTTTGCCTCGAAGTTTATGAATAGGCCTAGGTTAAAGCGTTGCTAAATTGGTTGTGGTTGGAAAAAGCCGAAGTTTTACATTACTAAATTACCGCGTGAAACTAGAAGTTGGACTGAAGACATGGCATTAATATTTTATCAACGCAAGCTGCGGTTTTAAAAACCTAGGCCTCAGTATAAATATTTTCAATTAGACCTAATAAGCAGAATAAACAAGTATTGAAAAGACTGCTAACTTATGGGAACTTATTACAACGTGTGAAAACTTTGTGAGTTTAGACCAAAATTAGCTTATAATTCTGCTTCAAAGGTAGGCCTACATGTAGAAAGCCTTCCTTCGATCCATGCTACAGAATGGGATAGGCCTCTATATAAATTGTACATCACAACGGCAGACACAATCATCTTTGAAATGACAACGTCGTTAAATAAACACCGGCCACATATTCAAGTTCACATTCTATTGCATTCAAATCCATGTTACGGAATCAGATAGACCTCTATATAAATCTCTCAGTACAGTTACAGTTACAGTTAATAGGCTAGTTAAGCTATATAAGCTTTTAGTGCCTATAGCCTTCCATCCAATTGTCCAGTGTGTGTTTGAAAAGTTCCGGAACAGAGCCACATATCCAGGTAGGCCTCGGCTGTATGCGGCCATGACCTTTGCACCGTTCAACGGAATCTTTCTGACCGCTTGATTGGTTTTTAGTTTAGTTCAACGGTTTAATTTTATGTTTGGAATTTGCTTATGGAATTACATAAATGAAGGCCTGTAGTGATAGTTATGTTCTGTAGAACAATTAGTTATAAAGTTGCCATTCATTCACGACCAAAGTATCGTAAAAACCCATTGCGTTTAAAACGAAAGTGAAAACCAACTGTTGATCTAGCGATGAACGCAAATGGGTTGCTTTAGCGCCTTTATATTAGAAGCACTCATTGCTAAAAATGCTTCCAATGTGTCTGAACAGCAGCGATTGATTCCCATTTAGCTGGGTTGGGCCAAGTTGGGCTAAATGGGGCCCATTTTGGGGGTCCTATGCAGTTTAAAAAAATTAATGATGGGCATATTTGATACAAGAAGGAATTATAAAATACAGTCAGAAGAATAACGTAGGCCTATGTTTGAAAGTCATAAAAGCATATAACTGCCATTTGACATTTACATAGCGCCTTTTCTCATTGACAATAGGTTTGCTGATAAAATAAAAGAATTACAAATGCAGTCAGAAAAAGCATCATATAGGCTTTTTAAACTTGTTAAAGACATCACCACAGTATAAATAATTACTTATACTGTGCACCAACCATTTGCCATTTATATAGCGCCATTCCCAATAGCCATAGGCCTGTCTGATAAAAGCAACATATGAATTGTTTTTTAAAAATGCGGTCAGAGAAAATGCAAATTAGGCCTATGTTTGAAACTTGTTAAAGACATCACCACAGTATAAATAATTGCTTATACTGTGCAACTGCCATTTGACATTTATATAGCGCCTTTGTTGTAAGCCGTTGTGAAGGTTTTAGCGAAAAGCAAAAGATACAGGTGTTTTATTAGTCATGGGGAAAATGAATGTTGGGTTTTAAGCGAAAAGCAAGAGCTAATTTTTTTAACAATGGATGGTTCATAGAGCGCCTTTTTTTCTCATTGAAAACCATAGGAAAGATGAATGTTGATTGTTTAAAAAAGCAAAAAAGTGGTTTTAGCCATAGGCAAGATTTCAAGCAAAAAGCAAGAAGTTAAGGGTAGTTGTATCTAGCCGCAAATGAATTTCATTTGCGATATTGCGCCTTTTAATTGGCCATAGGTCTATAGAAGCGGTCGAAACCGCTGCGATACTTGCCATCAAAAACTTTGGACGTCAGATCTATTACTGCAAAACCATATGGTTCGGCAATACACTCACTAAAGAACTTACGAAATTCATCAAAATTCATGTCACCTGCCACGAACGTGTCATGAATTGCTCGTAAATTCTTACTGTCTTGGTTGAAGAGGATAATAAGGTTAGCATTGTCCCTGACGGCTTGTTTAGAAATGTGAAAGTAGTTTTGTGTTAGGTAGAAGCAGCTCGCTCCACCATGGCGCCCCATACAAAAGTATTTCTCGATCGGCCCCTGTTTTTGTAACATGACGTCATCGAAGATTAATAGGCTCCTGACGTTTTTATCAAGAGATTCCACTGGAATTATCTCATCGGAGGAAGAGTGAAAACTCGCAATTTCTTTTCCAGCAAATTTTTCGAGTTCTGTGGCCCAGTCACGGAGAAACTGATATTTTTCTTGTCCCAGAGATTTCGAGTATAGGTACAGCCTGTCATAACGTAGGTACCCTTTATTCAACAGAAGGTTAAGCAGTAAGTTTGTTTTCCCACATCCGCTAGGCCCACAGATTATACACCGTATGCTGGATGGCAACAACCAATGGTGGTGTTTTTTCCCATCGTCGGCTTCAAGATCAAAATTTGTTATTTCCATATAGAGACAACGAGTTATGATTGTATTCAACGAAAACAATGTATTGCCTACGATGTAAGAAACATACTGAGACTTCAAATGAAACAATCGTCGAGTTACGAAACGGTCGGCCAGCGAAGAAGGGCACCTGTGCCGTCTGTGGTGCAAAGAAGAGCCAAATTTTGACTTCTAAAGCGCGGAAGCATAAGTCTCGTGAGCGCGAGACTCATGAGTTTCGCGGAGGCTCTCTACTGAATAGGGCCCTCAACGCTCTACCTCTGCCTGAGATGCATATGAGCCTTCCATCCGGTATGTCTTCGGAAGATAATCAGGGAGGTTCTTTCCAGAACACGGGAAAATACTCTTTCTGTGGACCATTCACACAACTCGATAAACGGCTTTCACAGCACTATCACGGTATTAATCAGCTCGACCGTGCGTGCCTCCACCATGATGTGGCTTATGCAGTTCATAAAGACACTCCGGGGCGTAATCAGGCAGATGATATTCTCGCTGCAGCCGCGTCTAAGATCGCACTCACCGATGAAACTCCGGATTATGAAAAGAAGGACGCCCGGCTCGTATCAGCCATTATGTCAGCGAAGTCGAGGCTGGGGATGGGTGTCAGAACGAAGGGCCATAAATGAGTTTCATTTATGAAAACGCAAATGAAAAATCATTTGTGCTTGTGTTTACCTGTTTGAAATATATAGTTTTACTGAAATGTCTAAGCACCTTTCAACTATCTATTACAGCCCTAAAGGTTACTGGCGAGGCAAGGCTGCGGTGAAAAAACTGGCCTCGGCCGCCAAAGTTTCCGAGGCCGAGGCTCGCGATTGGCTGAAGAAACAAGCCGTGTGGCAGATTTATCTACCCGTTCCACGCCGCATACCACGTCCTAAGTTCGAGGAAAATCGGCCAAACGCTGTACACCAGGCTGATCTCTTGTTTTTACCTCACGATAAAGTAGGCCAAAAGACTTATAAATACGCTCTCACGGTTGTTGATGTTGCATCACGATACAAAGAAGCTGAACCGTTGATCAACAAAAGTGCGACCGAAGTCGCCACGGCTTTAAGTCGAATCTATAAGAGGGGCCCATTGACTTGGCCTCGACTCTTTCAGGTCGATCCTGGACGCGAATTTATGGGTGCTTTTACGCCGTTGCTGAAGAAACATGATGTTCTTGTAAGACGGGGACAGGCTGGGAATCATCGTCAACAGGGAATCGTTGAGCGTTTCAACCGTACTCTAGCTGAGCGACTTTTCGGTGCCCAGTACGCTCAGGAATTGCTCCTGGCTGCAAGGGGGTCATCCGAACGGTCAGTGGAATGGGTTAGACGATTGCCCGAAGTTGTAGCTGCACTAAACAATGAGCCGACGCGTTTGCTCGACATGAAGCCGGTTGAAGCGATGAAAGCTGCTAAAGTGACACAGACGCCCTCTCATTCACAAACTAAAAACGCAAAAGAAATTCATTCGCGTTTGTGGGGCTTGGATGAGCCAATTCTCGGACATGACGTTCTCGTTCGATATTTGTACGCTCCCGGCGAGCTTGAGGGTGGAAGCAAACGCGCCACAGACCCTAACTGGTCGCTCACCATCCACGCTATTTTCGATGTTGTTCGGCAAGCCGGTCAGCCGGCGTTGTACCATCTGGTTGATGGACCTGCTCGCGGATTTGTACGCGAGGAGCTGCTTTTAGTTCCTATGGGCACTGAATTACCTCCCGACAGAATACTCAACCGTCGTTGATTTTGTAGTGCCCGTATGCCAGCGTTGTTATCCCGTCCGGAGAAATCCACTTTTTTGTGTCTAATGGAGAGAGGCTGATCTTATTCTGCTCGTACACTCCGATCTGGTGGTCGTGGCTTCGAATCACGACTTGTGTGTGCCGCATTTCTTCTCGTTCGAACAGGCATTCCTTGTATAGCTCGTGGTGCAGATCCTTCTTCACAACTGCTCTCTGAACGCCTTTTGCTTTCCTGATCTCTGAACCGCCCGATTTTAAGATCGAGTACATCTTCGGACGCAGTCCCACGAATTGGGCTATGGCAACTCCGTTACATTCATCTTTGAACTTGCCCACGACTTTCTTGTTCTCGACGTCGTAGTAGGGGCTGTCTCTTGGAAACTCTGAGAGGTCGTATAGGTGTTTTTTATTCCACATATCGGCATAGGCATTCGGAGTTTCCACCTGAAATAACAGGCTGTCAGTGTCTGTATATAGCAACTGGGCTTTTTCTCCGTACTCGTTTTTCACATCGTTGTACCAGAAGTCGTACATGAGATGCTTGCTGAGGTCGAGGACAGCCTGGCCGACATGTACAGGCCTGTTTAACTTGAGCTTGTTCTTCAAACTGTGAATCGCGGCGAGTTGGTCGTTGAAGATTTTGTGCGATATGTAGGCCGGGTCGGCGATAAGTTTACGAAGTTTGTCAACTTTTGAGGTCGGTACCAGGTCAACCCTGATTCTTTTCCTAAGATTCTCCATGGACTTGCCAAAGACCGCATTATTAGTCAGTTTGAAGAAGTCCTTTTCAAATTCTGACGTTGCCTTCGCTCTCAATTTCGTGTTCATCTCGATGTATGGAGCCATCCACGCCTCCTGTCTAAACTTAATGGCACGATGGATTTTAGCAACTCGTAGGCCCAACGAGTGGTATAGTTTAAGATTTCTATAATGGGCCACATACCGCTCCTTAGGTCGTAGGCTTGGTACTAACTTCACATGCTTTGTGAACTTGCTTCCCAACTCGTTCATAAGCACATTGTGATAGTCACTCAACCACTCCTCCTGGACTGTCAGGGTCTCCGGTGCTAAGGGATAGTCGCTATGTGCATTGTGAATTTGCTCCGGGTACTCGAGATCGACTTCGAGCAGGAAGCCTTCAGGCGAGTCGTCTGGAGTTTCCAACACTTCATCGAGAGTTGGACTTTCCCAGCTAAATCCTCCAACTGGCAGTGGCTGTTGCATCGCCCAACCGTAAAGATTATTCGCGTCGAGGTACATGATCCAGTTGTCTGGCTTCGTGGTATCGTAGTCGGGGCATTGCGGGTTGTTGGCTTTTGCGAAGCGCTTAGATACCATCGAGATTCCACCTCGGAGACCTTTCTCTACGAACAAATGCATATCTATATCGGTTAAAAGTTCGAGTTCGATCTTCGTCTTTTTCAACAAAGCGTCCCAGGCCATTCCTGGTAAGGAGAAGTAGTTTGCCGGGTCCAGACTGTAGTGCTTCATCGAAGTGGATCTGAAGGTCTCGAATACATCGGCTAGTAGAAGTACATCCGTTCGGAGATATAAGTCGTGATAATCGCCCAGAGTTTTACAATCAAACTCGTTCCATACTCGTTGGGCGTGTTCATAATCCTCATCAGAAATGTTCTCTCGTGTGAGCTTGCTGTAGAACGCTTCTTTGGGTGGAAGTCGATCTTCTTCGAAGCGGTTGTAATTGTCAATGTGCTCGTAACAATATACGCCCTTTCGCCTCAAAAGATCTAGTTTTGTCCTATCATTGTGATTTTTTTCGTTTATATACGCCGTTGTGACTTTCAGATCTTCCAGTGATAGGTTTCCTGATAATTTATCCAACGAGCTGTTTAGAAACTGGAGACTATCAATGAACTGTAGTTGTCCTATGTTGAATGTCATGTATTTCTCCATATTGTTTGGGATGCAGTTAATTTCAGTTTCCTCATCCTGTGCGGCCTCACAGCTACCTATCGCTTGCATGATGAGATGACTGTCATAACCTCTTAGATTGTGGAAGACCACTGGTACCTTACACTTATCTGGATATATTCGAAGTTTGAGGTTGCAGGCGTTGTGAGCAGCACCTCGGTACTTACCGGTAATGTGACAGTGGTCGCGAACTCTATCCTCTTCGAGCGCATCTCCGCAGATATGACATTCGATAGCCTCGCGGAATGATTGGCGATCAACTGCTGACATAATCATTTTAGCTGGGGCGGCCAGCCTTTGTTTGATAGAGGCCAGCTCGCCTTGTAGTCGTTGCAGAAACTCTGGCACGGCGTTCTCTCCACGATATAAAACTGGTTTCTTCGTGCGGCCGTCGCATCGAACCACTATATAACAGAAGCTGCATGGTTTCTGCTCAGCTATCTGTCTGGTGTTGCTCTCGCTGGGGTTCATGATTGCACCTTCGATTGGTATGTTTAGAGCCTCGAAGTCTGCGTAAACGATATACGGAATGCGCATCTGTTTCTGGTGACTCTGGAATTTGAGGATATTTTCATCCTCTTTTGGCATCTCAATCCGCTGAGGCTTCTGACTAATGCCCTGACAATCTTTGATATGGGCATCCAGCAAGTCTTGTCTACAGAATATGTGTAGGCAGCGGCGACATGGGTGCTTTCGCTCTTTATGATCGCTGTTTTTGTACAGCATTCGGGCCAAGTCCTTGATCCAGACATAGTGAAAATTTTCATTTGCGTCGTCGGCCAGTAGTAGTAGGTCAATATTGTGGACACTGGCCCGGTTTGAAATGTGAATTGGATACAAAGCTTTATCCCACCCGAAGACTGAGACGCTTATAGTTGGGTTTTGACGCTCAAACTTGTCGATATCTGTGACCTTCACTGGAAATTCAATACCGTCAAAGTTTAGCTCCTGAAGGTGGGCCTGATACTTAGTTGGGCGATCCGGATTTTGCCCATGACCTACTGGATACATGGCGCTTAGTATGGCCCACTCGAAGCATCGGTTATCTTTATTCTTTACATTAATAACGGTGCGAGGGGGTATATACTTTGGTGTGGGAAAATAGCTCTTGCCTCGGAAAGGCTTATATCTTGCAAAACTTAGGTCTAGCGCCACGACCCGCCTCACCCTCCACCCCGATCCCTCATTGGTGTACTCCTCGAGGAGTTTTAGTACTTCGGCCTGGGCATTTCGTATAACCCCTTGGATTTTACCCGCATTGGTAATTGGTACTGCTTTGCTTCGAAAGTAGGTCGTAGTGGTAATAAAACCGGGAGCCGCGTTGCCATCGTACACATTGTCAAGGGTCGGTGCCAACTTTTCCAACTCAACAGTCAACACTTGAGTGTATTTCAAACCGCCATTTTTCAAGAGCTCTTCGTTGAGCTGCGACTCAATGTTTTTCTCCATTGCACTCAAGAAAGCCAACGCATCTCCTTCCAGCCTGTGGTTAAGAGGTACTTCTGCACGAAAGTCTCTCAGAAGCTGATTGGCGAGCTGTTTGTGTACTAGAAAGGGTGGTGGCCCACCTCTATCCTTCTTAATTAGGAGTGGGTCGAATTCTGCCAGAAGGACCTTACGTTTCGCCCCTCTGCGCTTGCGCACTGGAGGAATTGGCCTTGGAAGCAGTGGCTGTAGTAAGCGTCTTTTGACTGAATCTGGTATAGGTTCGTCTAAAATGTTCTGTAGAACAGCCCGAAGAGCTGGTGGCCCGGTAAACTCACCCAGCAATTGTTTAATTTTTTCATTCGTAAACAATGCCATAGTTAAAAATTATTTTTTATAGTAATGTGGCAAACTTTTCTTTAATATAATAAGTTTATCATTTCTTTAAATAGAATTTTTTTTATTATCTAGTCTATTGATATAGATGATAGACGTTTCCATTCTTTATTAAATTCGCGAACTAACCCACCTCGTCGAGCTCTCAAATATTTAGCGAAATAACCACATTTCATACACTCACCCACGTGTGTTTTTATACCCCTTCCACATTTGGCACATGGTTTTGTCCCAGAACCGTTTCGTAGTCGTGCCAAATGTTTGAAACAGTACTCCCCAATGCACCTGCGACAGCAGAGGGATGTTTTACCTATACCGAGCCAAATGCAAAAGTTTTGCCCTAACATTATGTTTTATGTATACCATAACCTGTTCATTTATTTAATTGATTATTTTTTATAATTAGCTAGTTCCAGACCTAGTGGGAGGTTCTCGGCCTGCAGCAAACGACACTTTTGTGGCTTGATGTGTTAAGGCACTTTTTGTTTTGTTTTTTGGACTGAATTCAAAGCGGCTCGGCTTGCAGGTTTTTGGTGGTGCAATTCGTACACCCGTGGGATCTACGGACTCTCTGGAGGTCTAGATGGTGTAGACCGGCATCCTCTTAATTCGGTGAGATAACGGAGTGGTGGGGACAAAAAAATTGAGGGGGTGGAGACCAACCCCCGGTATTTTGACGGAATAACGGGGTGCCCCCAAAACCCCAGTTCCCATCTACTATAGGTAATAACAGTAGCCGAGCCTGCGCTTGCTTAATGCGGCCCTGAGAACTGAACAGCTAATATTATTCTAAGGCTTCAGACCAGCTACTTGGAACGCAGGTAACCAGTCGACAACTAAGTATAGGACAAATTTTCTGAATGTAGAAACTTTCTAAGATTGCTGTATTGAGAGTTATTGAGATACTGTTGGATGATAAATTTCGTCTGCGTTTGATAGTGTAGTACAGTAACGAAGTAAACGTAAGCAGTCATCCGTGACCAGTTGGTCTCTATTTGCTCTGCATCCCATAGATGAAGAAGATAACTGCAGCGAAGATGCCAAGAAAGGACACGAAGTAGGAGGCAATGCTGCAGCCACGCGCGCTTCTCTCGTCACCAGCAGAATAGAGCAACAGACCTACAACTAGACAACACAAAAGAACAACCAGTCTACAACGACCTACAACTTAACAACACAAAACAACAACCAGTCTACAACGACCTACAACTTAACAACACAAAACAACAACCAGTCTACAACGACCTACAACTTAACAACACAAAACAACAACCAGTCTACAACGACCTACAACTTAACAACACAAAACAACAACCAGTCTACAACGACCTATAACTAAGCAACACAAAAATATGATCCAGTCTACTGCGAAGGAATCCTGAATTCTCAAAAGTTTTCAGTTGTAGCAGTTGTTCATTCATCAACTGAACTAATCAGTCGAAAACCTTCTTTACTCTTTATGATTATCATTGATCTAAAAGATTACTCTTAACGTCGATCTTTATGTTTATCATTGATCTAAAAGATTACTCTTAACGTCGATCTTTATGTTTATCATTGATCTAAAAGATTACTCTTAACGTCGATCTTTATGTTTATCATTGATCTAAAAGATTACTCTTAACGTCGATCTTCTTCATCTATGGGATGCAGAGCAAATAGAGACCAACTGGTCACGGATGACTGCTTACGTTTACTTCGTTACTGTACAACACTATCAAACGCAGACGAAATTTATCATCCAACAGTATCTCAATAACTCTCAATACAGCAATCTTAGAAAGTTTCTACATTCAGAAAATTTGTCCTATGTTTATCATTGATCTAAGAGATTACTCTTAACGTCGATCTTTATGTTTATCATTGATCTAAAAGATTACTCTTAACGTCGATCTTTATGTTTATCATTGATCTAAAAGATTACTCTTAACGTCGATCTTTATGTTTATCATTGATGTAAAATATTACTCTTAACGTCGATCTTTATGATTGACATTGATCAAAATATTACTCTTAACGTCGATCTTTATGTTTATCATTGATCTAAAATATTACTCTTAACGTCGATCTTTATGATTGTCATTGATCGAAATATTACTCTTAACGTCGATCTTTATGTTTATCATTGATCTAAAATATTACTCTTAACGTCGATCTTTATGATTGTCATTGATCAAAATATTACTCTTAACGTTGATTTTTATGATTGTCATTGATCAAAATATTACTCTTAACGTTGATTTTTATGATTGTCATTGATCAAAATATTACTCTTGACGTTGATTTTTATGATTATCGTTGATCTAAAACGTTGCTCTTAAAGTTGATCTTTATGGTTATCATTGATCAAAATATTACTCTTAACGTTGGTCTTACGTCTGTCAACCTATGTTCTATAATTGTCCAGTCTTTTGGAGAAGTGCAATAGAATTAACTTAACTTTGACTACGAGTCTCTGGTTCCTGCGACCTCGGTTTTTTGGGCGTTGTAGAAATCTCGAGATTACGATTATGATTACGATCATTGAGCTCACTTACTGGCAAAAAGGAAAGCAACAAGGCCAAGCCGAAAATTGAAAAACGTTGCGACAACGGCCAGAATAATCTCTCTAGCAAAAAACCAGTTCGGGTTCTGAGGCTGGCGAACAGACTTAGCATCTTTGGCAAGAACGTGGTTGTTCGGACTGCTGTGAAGGATGGATTTATCCTTTGGTCGAATAGGTTGGTGATTTTCGTCATTTTTACAGTGGAAATCTCCTGCTGGTATGTAGTAGAGAGGGGGGAAAGGGTGCATAGGAGGAGGAGGGCAGATGAAGATCGTACTTGGGAAGGCAGGGTCTTCGTAGACGACGGTCTGACCCTCGCATTGTGTTGCTCTCGGAAATCCAGTTAAGGTGTTCCCTTCCATTTCGTTCGGTGGCTGTTATCAACAAAATTCAAGTGGTGCAAATAATATGTTCGGGTAGGATTACTGTAAATTATATTTAAATCTAAACGCTACTAAAGCTAAAAACAGGCGAGCTTATTCACGAGTGATGTGTCAACTAAGAAGGGATGTCCAGAGATTAGTTATGAAGAACAAGGTGCGGTTGACGGGAGACAAGAGGGCGAGAATGACTGAGGAGTTTAGACCATGATTTGGGTTTAGGTTGAGAGATTTGGGAAATCGGCGGATTGGATGGATCATGGTAAGACAGAATTGGAAATGGGGTGGAACTTAAATTTTAAGTAAAACCTGATAAACGGCGTCAGCAGGAATACAGCTCTTCGCATTTGGATTATCTCGTCTTGACCGCCTCAATTCAATGCTTCGATGAATTAGAGAAGCCAACAGCAATAGAACTAAACTCAGAAGCATGTTTAAATAAAAGGCATTTGCCTTACATCTGCATGGCTTCAGTCGTCCTTGATTTGGCGGGTTACTGCGAGACGCAGTGTGATATTCAAGGCGCAGTTATAGGCCTAAGATTGTCTGCAGTAAGTTGTCCGTCCATTTATGAAGTCCTACAGCTGCCACATCCTACCTCCATCTCCAGTATCGCACAAAACAGCATGGCAAAGAATATGTTCTGATTCCATACGGTTTGAACAACTTCCTCTTCTAAATAAATGGCGGCGAGGTTGCCTACAAATAGTTGCAACGAAAGACACAGCATATTAAGGCAAAGAATCGTAGCTTGTGTTTGCTTCGCCCAACAAGTCATGCCCTGATTACATCTATAGTTAACTCTGAAATGCTCGTCCTGCCTGACGTGTGATAATGCGGTGAATATATGCACTTGTATGTAGGCCCCTATGTATATTCCAGCCTAGCAGCGCATCTACTTTAGAAATTTGGAGTTTACGACGACGATTTACCTGGCATACCCTGCCGGTATGCCACCTGGAGCCATATAGGATCCATATTCCCATTTGGAACCCGTATGGAACCCAGATGGATCCCATCTAATTCTCATGAACATGCTGGAAGGGTAGGATTACGGAATTCGTCGTTGTGTTGAAATGGAAGCTAGCATCCACCGGAAATGCCAGACTATTTAGGGCTTGTCTGATATGATCGAGTATGTTCTGGTTCACTGGGTGAGTAGCATTGTACTTAATACAGAGCTGGCTGAATTTGTGACGCTAGAAGCCATCTGATAATCGCTCCTACACTCGAAAGAGTTATCGCGAAACACCAACCACACGAAAATCCAGAACCTCAATTTAGAACAAGCCAAAGGTGTATAGTCATTTGTTCTTGTGCCAACTCATGCGGAACAAGTTCACACTTCGCTTCCCACGAGAGAAATAAAATAGATTTTCGTCTTGGGCTGTAGCTGTTGGAAACTGCTGTGCAAAACTACTTTTCATTGTTTGACAGCGAATCGAACCTGTTGACTTATTGAGGTCTTTGTTCCGAAGCTATTTTCTAAAACCAGTCGACCGATGATAGGCATTGAACTGCATTCATGTGAACAGGTAGCATAATGTATTTGTATGCGCAGAACAACCGGTTTCCATTGTATGC
The DNA here is from genome assembly GCA_963556255.1 of Allolobophora icterica. Lineage (NCBI taxonomy): Eukaryota > Metazoa > Annelida > Clitellata > Crassiclitellata > Lumbricidae > Allolobophora > Allolobophora icterica. The sequence continues at coordinate 53,862,666 of OY744612.1, forward strand.
TGGCGAATCTATTAGACATCCTTTTAATTAAGAGCATTATGCTTTCAGAAGAGCATTCAGTATGAAACTGAATGGCTGTGCAGACAATCATACAATGCTCCAGGGACCTGCTTTAAGCCATCTGCGTTACGATGATTTTCATTGGTTCAGTTGCTGTATTGGCTCATAGAACACCATATGGCTAATAGAATTACCATGTGGCTCATAGAACACCATATGGCTCATTGAACACCACATGGTTCATTGAACACCATATGGCTCATATAACACCATGTGGCTCATAGAACACCATATGGCTCATTGAACACCATTCTTTCTCAGTCTTCTGCTGTTGAGCAGGTTTGTGACATGGACGACCTCGTGTTCCCCTCCGACCTCCTCCATCCTGTTCGGTTTGTGAGGACTTCGCTTGATGACGAACTTCAGTTAGGGTTGCACATGATTTGTCCATATCAGACCATATGGCTCATATATATCTATAGAACACCATTTTTGCTCATAGAGTATCTTGGTTCAGTGGGTGTCTATTGTCTCACAGAATACGTTTGGGCTAAGTGAATAATTCTCGATTCAGTGAATTTATTGTCTTTGTGAACACCAGTTGACTCATAGAACATCTATTCTGTTCTTCTGCAAGCCAGGTATAGAAGCAAACACTCTCTTGCATGTTTGAATTCTGACCCATCATGCTCTGAATCTATTGGAACCACTTGCACTCAGTCCAGTCTCTGGTCTTCCAAGCATAGTTCTCTTGACTTCATCACTTACCAGATTCTTCTTTCGTCTTCCGTTTTACCACCGAAACAATCCTTTCATTGAAACACCACTCGCATCGTTTTCCGTCATTTTCCGCCCATCACTCTGCCGCCTGGGTGAGGGTGAGGAGTGTGTGAGTATCGTTTCGGTGAATGGGAGGGGAAGCGTATGAGGAGAAATCCTACGTTGACAGTTACATCGAGCATCGTCAGTCAGATACGTTAAGTGTTGCAATTTTAGACTCAGATTCGCACAATCTATCTTCGTCCAGCCTCCCGTCATCTGACAGCATCCGTTCCTCGTCAGTCTCCATAATTGCCCTCACCCCACCCTCCCCCCTCCGCCCCATCGCCCCCTCAGCCTCAGCCTCCGCCGCCGGCGTGTTCGTCCATCCGACACGTCTTGTTGACTGCTTGGCAGCCGAGCGACGGCGGAAGGCATTGGAGGGAAGGGGAAAGGGTCGTTTAGCCGTCGGTTGAGCGGTGAGCCTGCAGCCGGCCTGGCTGCATTGATCCGTTGCCACCACCACATCTCGGCCATGGCTACAGCCGCCATCGAGGACGCCGCCGCCTGGGCGTCTGGAGCCAGCGTCGCTCCTCACGGCCGCCGCCGCCTCCGCCTCCGCCGCACAACCAGCCCTTGACCGGTCAGACGATGAAGACGGTGATGGCTGAAGAGACACGGCTAGCCTCGCATCGGCTGCTGAGGCAGAGGCGGCTGCTGAGGTCGGCCTGAGATCATGGCAGCAACCGGGAACAAGAAGAAGTCACGAGCATCAGCGGCAGAAGCGAAGATATCCATCAACATCATGATTAGAATCGGGACGATAGGAATTAACAGACAACCACAGATCGACGTCGAAAGGAGACAACTCGCTTCTTCCTCATCCTCCTCTTCCTCCTCCTGGTCCTCCTCTTCGTCCGCCTCCGTCTCATCCTCATCCTAACGAACAGAAGGACAACGACGCGTAAGAATAGACAATCATATAAACACAGTGACACGCACACTAAACGAAACATATGCACGCATACATACGTACTTAGAAACGCTTAAAATCCTTCTTAACTCCACTCATTCAATCGTTCATACATGCACTTATATACATGTATACATACATACAATGTCATACATACATACATGCATACGTAAAAGCTTACATACATACATACATACATTCACACGAGCCTATTACGTTTAGAGCGCTTCTGAAAAGCTCTGCTGCGAGGAGCGCTATACAAATGTTTATATTACATTACATTACATTACATTACATTACATTACATTACTCATACATACATACATACATACATACATACATACATACATACATACATACATACATACATACATACATACATACATACATACATACATACATACATACATACATACATACATACATACATACATACATACATACATACATACATACATACATACATGTATACATACATACATACATAACTATATACGTGCATATATAGAGCTTTTGGATGTGCTGTATATGGTTTGTAACATTGCATAACATATAATATGGATAAATAGATGCAATCGCATACATCTATGGTAGATGGCTGTGTTTGTTTCCATTGCTCAACTGATCAACTCCGACTAATGGTCGCTTGATATGTACAAAAGCCGTGTCTATTGCCACTGCAATGGGGATCGTCGTTTCATGAGTGGAGGGAGAGTGTAGCGAAAGAACAATGCCTCCTGCCTCGATCCATATTGAGCCGGTGGTGGTGGTCGGCTCTGACTGTCGATCGTCGGTTATTGTACGGTCGTAATTCGTCGTGGCAGGCTCGTTCACGGTCGCTCGCATAGGCGGCGCCACTGTCTCGGTCCCAGAATCCCTCGGTGGCGACGAACGGACGGAGAGAGACAAGTAGACAGACGTAGAGAGTGTTAGAAGAGGACGACAGGAGGTAGAACAACGGTGCACGGTGCTACTGCGGAGGCTCTTGCCGGTTACTGATGTTATCCATCGGCGCCATTAACATGCGAGGCTGCTGAGGAGAGCAGCAGGAACACGAGCAGGTGGATGTGGTTCGGTTATGGATGGATGGATGGATAGATAAATGGATCGATGGATGGATGGACGGATGGATGGATGGATGGATGGATAGATGGAAGAAGAGATAGTTGGGAAAAATTGGGTGAAATGGGTGGACGGATAGGTAGTTGGATGTGAGGGTGGATGGATAGTTGGAGGTCGGATGTACGAATGGATAGGTTGGTGGGTATTTGGATGGATGGATGGATGGATGGATGGATGGATAGTTGGAGAAAATTGGGTATAATTGGATGGACGGATAGGTAGTTGGATGTGAGAGTGAAAGTGGGATGGATAGATAGACGAATAGGTAGGTTGGTGGATATGTTGATGGATGGGTGAATGGATGAATGGTTATGGAAAGGTCAATGTTCAGAGTGAGCGAGATGCGCCTGCGTGTCTGGTGTGGGCGAGTGTTGTCTCGTCTGTAGGGAGTCGTCGTCTGCTGCGGCAGGAAGTGCCACAGGAGGATGGAATGCTAATCTCTTCTGTGTTATCTCTCTTCATCGTAGGCTCCGTTTGTTTGCTATGAATCCCGAAAGACAAAAATTCTTCTGTTTGGACGCAGAGCGCAGGATCTTTCACATTCTTTTCACGGAACTTCATCGGATATTTGTTGGATTTTCACTCTTTTGTTGTAATCGTAATCGCAAAATTATATAGCGCCGCTTCACAGACGTTCCCGACTTGACAATTCAAAACCACGACTGAATGGAATTGTTTTCAAGCGCTTATGGAAAGAGGCAGAGAAAGACCGAGGAGATCTTGTCGCAGGTTTCTAGGCGAGCTATTCCAGAAACATGGACTGAGCACTTCTCTCCTGGAACGTGGATGTTCGGATCGGCGGGATAACGAGGTCACCTTGCCCAGCAGAGCGATGGAACCCAGGGCCATGGATGGAATAGATCGAGATGCTTTGATTCCTAAGATATGGCAAATCGCAGTCGGCAAGACAATTACGCATGAGCATTAAGTTATTTTCAACTCAAAACGTGTTGCATGAGCAACCAGCGCAGTTCTTCTAACACAAAACTGGGTACATGGCCAAACTTTGATATACACCCAATTAACCGAAGGCAGCAACACTTAAAGCAGACCATCGCGTATTGATGCGGGAAAGAGATAGGCTTGCATGAATGGCAGAACAGTAGTCAACCCTGGTGCACACGAATGCGTTGTGTATCGGGCTTTGGCGGATTGAGCTGTAAGCGAACTATAGTGAGAATCTGGATCAGTTGGTAAGAGTTCTTGTATAGTTTAGAAACTGGTTCGTGATAGAATAGTAAAGAACGGATTAAGACAAAATGCTGTACGTTTGGAAGTTCTAGACTCAGGGAATCAGATCAGTTAAAACAATCCCAGCCATACAAGTCATCAACGACGCCTGGGTAGCTTTTTCTGACTGTGGTGGAGTTGAGAGAGAGACAGAGAGACAGACCGAGAGACAGAGACAGAGAGAGGCAGAGACAAAGAGAGCGACTAGACTATGTGGCAATATTTCTGACAATGGTGGAGTTGAGAGAGACAGACAGACAGAGAGACAGAGCAAAAGAGACACTAGACTATGTGGTAATATTTCTGACAATGGTGGAGTTGAGAGAGAGAGACAGACAGAGAGACAGAGCAAAAGAGACACTAGACTATGTGGTAATATTTCTGACAATGGTGGAGTTGAGAGAGAGACAGAGACAGAGACAGAGAGAGACAGCCAGAGAGACAGACAGAGAGATTAATGTGGTAATGTTTCTGACTGTGGTTGGTTTTAGATAGAGACAGAGACTGATCATCTGGTTGGAATGTTCTGAGGCTGACGATGGACAAGACAACGAAATCCGACGTGAACCACATCGCAGCCTCTGCCTCCGCAGGCAGCACAGACCTCGTCCAAGTTCCCTTCGTCAAGGACACCCAGTCCTTCGACGGTCGACAGGCGCAGCGTCTAAAAGACATCGAGAAACACCTCGAGGCCGAGATGAAGCGCAAACGAAGAGACTGGGAACGCGAGGTACAGAGGATGAGAGAGGAATTCCTCCTACTTCATCCGACGGACATTGACCGCAGCTCGGATGAAATTCAGAGCGATCCCTATGTTGCTAAGCGACGGGGCAGCACGGACATCTTGGACGTTAAGAAGATGAAGACTTTGATCGTTGACTCACCGGACACAGGTCGGAAGTTCAAGGTGCGCTTCAACGTCGCTGGATTCGATCCACGATCGATCCAAGTAACGACTGATGGAGATCGAATCGTCGTCTGCGCCACTAAGACCGAGACGGACAACGGTGGATCGATGATCCGAAGGTCCTACGAACGGAAGATCCTTAAACCAAAGGACGCCGATCACACTAAGTTCAAGTCCTACCTGACGTCCGATTCTATTCTCATCGTCGAAGCGCCTCTTCCGCCGAGCAACCACGACCTGCGCAGGACCATCCACAGTCCCTCTCATGCGCACCACGCCGGACCGACACACGGGTCGCCGAGCAGGTCCTGTTCCCCGTCGAACAGCGTCGGGCCAGAGGGTGGAACACCGTCCAAGGAGAAGTACGGGGTCCCGATCTTTCGCGAGGAGAATGGACAGAGGCGGATGCACCTCGTCATCGAAATGGGAACCGGATTCTCGCCGCCGGACATCATCGTCCAGGTCATCAAGGACAATAAGATCCTCGTGAAGGCTAAACACGAGGAGAAGACAACGGAGAGACTGTCGAAGAACAAGTACTGCAAGGAGTACGAACTGGGAGAGAAGATCGACACCTACTCTCTGACGGCGTCGCTCGAACCCGATGGTAAGCTCATCGTCGGTGCAAGCGTCAAGGTCCACGGACGCAAGAAAGAGAAAGAGTCACATCCGGCGGAAGAGGCAACCGCTTCCGGTGCGGAAGAGGGAGGGGGAGGGTCGAAACACGCGTCGCCTCAACACGTCGTCGTAGCGAAGGCCAGTGACGGTAAGGGGACAGCGTGAATCCCCTTAAAAGAAGAAGGGCTAGAGCAGCTACTCGAGGAGAGATAGGGTCGGTCAATGGGACTTAGGGCTGTGCAGAAGGGTGGGTATAGGTGGGATGAAGAGGTGCGGAAAGGATATAGGCGTAGGTTCGTGCTTTGAGATCTGTATGGGTTATAGTTGAAACGCACGGTTCCAGGGCTCTGGGCTGGGTAGATGTGACTATGGGTGATAGGTGGATCAGAATGGCGAGTTGAAAGGGTGGAGGTTGCTCCACTAGGTGGAGCAACTGCTATCAGAGGGAAATGGTGAAAGACCCGATTCCCGAGTGCCGAGATAATCCGGTCCTCTGCTTACAGTCTTGGTTCACAGCGTCTGAGAGGGTGAAAGCCCAGGAGGGGTTTTCACACTGCCCCCGCAAACAATTCGACTGAGGAATGGGCGAACATAGGAAGAAGGAATGAACCCCGCATTGGAAGAGGTTAAGACGTCACCGACGACGACAGTTGAGTCTTTTTCTATTTCCGGTCTGCTATGCACGTGACTGTGATGTTGTTTTTTCTCTTTCTTCTTCTTCTTCTTCTTCTTCCCGTTTTCTCTTATTCACTGTTGTCATGTTTCCGCTTTTCAAGTTCTTCCGTTGCGTAAAGATATGCAGACAGTCATACATACATGCATACAGACAGACAGACAGACAGACAGACAGACAGACAGACAGACAGGAAACAGACGGACAGACAGACAGACAGGCAATGAAATGGTCCAGTCTCTGCATCGTCTGCTTAGATGTTTGTCTCGCTTTTATACGATTCTATGCTTACATTTTCAATACAGAAATGGTCACAGATCGTCCTATATTTATCCCTCAGCTGCTGCGCTCCTTCAATCCATCCATTCCTCCATCCTCTTCCTCTCTTCTTACCTCCCTCATTCATCCATCCATCCATTTATTCCTCCAACTCTCTCTCCATCCAATCATCCATATCTCCTCCATACGATATATCCCTCTATCCATCCAACCATTCATCGATCCATCCTCCATCCATCCATCCATCTATTCATCCAACTATCCGTCACTGCACCCAGCTGCTGCTGCGGAATTACTTTCTGCTGCAGATGCTGCTTGCGTGATTTATTTGGTATTTGCCTTTTGACAAAAAAATTGAAGTGCATTGAATGATTGACTTAGCGACCAATCGAATGATTGGTTCATTGATTGACTGATTGGCTGCTTCATTCATTCGTATAATTTTTCCTTTATTCAGTCAATCAGTCAATCAATCATTCATTCATTCATTCGTGTGTTCACGCAGTCATTTGTTCCTAATCATAATTCTGCCTTTATTAGCGTCATGAATAATATAATATATTGAAGAGCCCCTGACTCTTATGGAACGTATCGACCCTCGGTCGCTCCAACAAGAGTCACGTCGTCTATATCACTATGCACCTGAAACGGAAGAGAGGAGAGAGATTCTGTTTTTGTCCTGATTTGTGTCGATATATTTTTTACGCATTTTCTGAATTTTTGTTGGATGCAGCCTTTATTTTCGTATGATTGTTTAAAGAGGCGATTAGTAATGTTTTGTTTAGGGTTTTAGGAATATTTAGATGCAGAAGAGACATCGTCAGAATTGATTGATCTTCGACGATGTTCTGCAGTTGGGAAAGGTTGTCGGTCTTTGAACGGTTTAAGTGGGTTCCTCTAAGTTAATGGCTTTCCAGTAATGGGTTTATCCTTAGTTAATGGATGTTCTTAGTTAATGGGTTGCCTTTAGTTGTGGGTTTTCCCTTAGTTGAATTCTTTCCTTGTTCCCTTGGGAAAGCCTATTATCTCAAGGAAAGTTGGGTTTAGTTGGGTTTTATTCTCCTGCTGTGGCGATATGTTTCTGTTGTTACTTAAATATCAAAATTCGTACACATTGAATATGTGACTAGTTCTGGCTGCCATATTTAGTCTACATATCGTTTTTCCTATCACTCTTAACTCAGCCTCTAATGTTTGGTCTCTGAGATACACCTGCATAGCGAGATTAGCCAACCACCGTTTTGAGAAGTTTAAAGAATACGGCACACGACTGTTGCTGGGTGATTATGACACTGGGGACATCTAGTGATTTGTCTGTGGTAATGTTGCTGCAATGTTTATTTTCTGAATGCGTTGTTATTTTCATTGCCATTGTGTTTTTACAGTCAGCAGTTCTGACTTGAGGTGTCTGCAGTTGATTGTTTATCATGCATGCTTTGCCATTATTTAAATGTCGATAACATTATGTGTCCTGATATGTGCAATCACGCATACAAATGCCATACATGCAAATGATATTAAATGTAGATACCTACATAGACGCACACATACATACGCATACACATACGTACACATGTACATAGGCACAAGCAAGCGTACATATGCAGACTTATGTGTATATATATATGTAGTATATACATATATACACATACATACATACGCATACACACACGTACACATGTACATAGACACAAGCAAGCGTACATATGCAGACTTATGTGTATATATGTATATATGTAGTATATACATATATACACATACATACATACGCATACACATACGTACACATGTACATAGACACAAGCAAGCGTACATATGCAGACTTATGTGTATATATGTATATATGTAGTATATACATATATACACATACATACATACGCATACACACACGTACACATGTACATAGACACAAGCAAGCGTACATATGCAGACTTATGTGTATATATGTATATATGTAGTATATACATATATACACATACATACATGCACATACATACGTACATACATACAAATAGATACATACAAATAGATACATTGCCGGCCTTAGGATACATACATACATACACATACATACATACATACAACCATGCATACATACATAGACATACATATACGCATACATACATCATTGCCGGCCTTAGGATATTTCGGGCGTCGTGCAGAGTATACTCTAAGGCCCCCCCCCTATTACACAAGTCAAACTGTTTTTCATTGCTAATAATTTTATTAATCTTCCAATAAAAAAATTACACGAACATTGAATGATGGATTTACTGTGAGCAGCAAATTTTGACAAACATACGTATATAAATGTAAAAGAAAAAATAAGAAAAAATAATAGATAAAAGTACCGTACATACTCGCGTACAAGTCGACGTTGCGTAAAAGTCGACCACTAAATTTTCGACCTGGGAAATGGAAAAACTGTACGACAGGCGAATAAGTCGATGCCTGCTTTTATGTATGGACTAGACGGTAAATCTGGTCATTTCATGGCTCTTTTAACCCCCAACTAAACAAACTAAACTGCTGGTACTATTTGACTTTTATTTATTTTTTGACAAAAGGAGAAGATTTAATCGAACCATAATATTATTTTTAGGATGTTTTGTTCATGTTAATTTTCTGATACATTTTCGGGACCCCCTAATTTTGGGCCTCTTGCGATCGCACGGTTCGCACGCCCCTAAAGTCGGCACTGCATACATGCACATACATACATCATGATACATGCATACAAGCATGCATAGCATTGCATACATACACATATACACATAATTATATACATACATACAAGCTTTACATATGTATACAGTTGTACAGATATTTACATATAGATGCATACGTAAATTTGACATATGAGGGATATTATTAGCTATGATGAGTATTGCATGTTCTGTCACCATTACGCTACAATGCTCCGTGATAGCTTGACTGAATTTCTTTGGAAGGTTCTCAGCAGTGCACATCATATAATTATGGATTTACAAGTTTAAATGTGCTTGTTGTTTCTGCTCTGTTAAGCTAACACGATAACAGCATTTAAAACATTCATGTTGGCTGGAGATTAGACAAAGCCGTCTCTGACATTATCTTCTAATTCCTTGCAAGGCTGTCCTATTTGTGATAATCGTTGACTGTAACTCGCTGCGAGGAGGTTGATCTTGAAGTGTGTTCAGGGTTGATTTTGAGCAATTATTTCTACAGAAGAAAGTCCATTCTTTTAGAATCAGGAAAAAGATTATTGGTAGGATGTTTGTTCCCTGGAAAGGATGCAAAACAAACAAGTTACGGTTTGCTTGAGTAACGATCACTCATTAATACGAATTATTACGAAGGCCTAATTAGTTTTGTCGTAGTTGATTAGTTTCGATTTCTGAGTTGATGACGATGGGTATTTTGGTGCCTATTTTTACTGCAAAGTTTTTCTTGTTTCACTTTCGCTTTTCCAGATTGCTATCGTTACAAAATGTCGCAGGTGAACGGGTGCATAATTATGAATTCTAAGTTTCTATTTTTGATTTGTATTTTCTGAGTTTCGTGTGAAATACAACCTATGCAAAAATCGACAGTTGGATTTTTTTAAATGTAAGCGGAAGATTGGAGCATTGTAAACTCTGCGACGCGTGGAATTTTGCATTGCAAGGCCATCCTAGTTTAGTTTATCCGATATTATTTTTACATTTTTTATTTTGCGACATGGTGCACTTCAAGCAGAATTACCGTAAAAAACAGACATTAGCAGTTTATTTACCTATTAAATATGATTTCACGTAATTAAAAATTTCCTGCTATAAATTTCCAAAGGTGCCTATGCCACTAATTTAATAACCCATTTTCAGATCGAAAAGTAGGCCTAAAAAATAAATATCCAAAAGTAAATCAAGAATGTCATGGGTAACGTTGCACCCGACATCAACCAAGCAATAATTGGAAATAAAAGACTTCCTGGCATTATTATTATTATTATTATTATTATTATTATTATTATTATTATTATTATTATTATTATTATTATTATTATTATTATTATTATTATTATTATTATTATTATTATTATTACTATTATTATTAGCCTAGTATTGGTAGTAGTAGTAGTAGTAGTAGTAGTAGTAGTAGTAGTAGTAGTAGTAGTAGTAGTAGTAGTAGTAGTAGTAGTAGTAGTAGTAGTAGTAGTAGTAGTAGTAGTAATGGTGGTGGTGATAGTAGTAGTAGTAGTAGGGCCCAGCAGTAGTAGCAGTAGTAGCAGTAGTAGTAGTAGTAGTAGTAGTAGTAGTAGTAGTAGTAGTAGTAGTAGTAGTAGTAGTAGTAGTAGTAGTAGTAGTAGTAGTAGTAGTAGTAGTAGTAGTAGTAGTAGTAGTATTACTCTTAGTATTAAGGACATTTATGTAGCGCCACTCAATGAGACATAGTGTGCATCGCTCTCTGCACATATTCAGCCTCGCACGGAACACATTAATTCCTGTTATTATTGTAATCAATATTATTGTAATTCGGATTCTGGAAGCCAAACAAAGCGCTGGACTCATATTTGTTCAAGTGATTGGGTGCGAGATCATTGGCAAATGATTGTGATGAGATCATCAACGCCTGGAGGTGTGAGGAGTGGTAACTGTGTGAGTCAGCGGTGCATAGGTGGCGCTGCGCCCTTGCAAGCACCTGCTGTGCGTCTCGCTTTGTTCCACGTGACTATCAACCGATTAATTAATTGTCGTTCGGTGTTGTTCTTCTACCGATTGTTATGTCTGTTGTCATTCTACTGATTGTTATGTCTATGGCCGTTCCTTGTCGATGCCGATTTCGATGTATTTTGCCTTAAATTCTTGATGAGCTTATGCGAAATAAACTATCGGAAAAATCGATTCAGCTCATCGTCTGTTTACACTTTTCCTGTGACATTCAGTGACGGTGTCAGGGTTTGCAGTCTGGGTCGGCAAACAATCTAGGTCTCCGACGTAACAATAAAACTCTTAGAGGAAGTATATGAAGAGCAGTCCCTTAAGCTAGCCCTGAGTACTGAGCAGCCATGGGTATTAAGCGTTGGCGACTTCATTGCCTTAGCCTCGGCATATGAGGGCGAGTGGCCATTCCTCTCCCTCGCCGTCTCATCTTCCCACCGACAGTGTACGGTCAGTGTACTCATTATGGCTGAGTTGGCTAGGGGATGCAGGTGGATAAGAAATCTCGAACTAAATATCTTCCCTGGCGTGGTTTTGAACCCCGACTTCTCGATTGACAGTCCAGCACGCTAAGCACTACACTGTCGAGCTCCGCATACAATTTTTAAAGTCCCCTAAATCCAATATTTTTGACTGAGTAGAATGTCGAATATATTATTAAACTTCTGTAGGATTATCAAAGACTGAAGCAGTATGCGATAGAGCACAGTGAAAAGATAAGTAAACTGCCCAAAGCTTTATCAGAATACAGGGTTTTGAAAGAATATAGGCCATCTTAAGATGAATGAGTTACAAAAATGAAGCAGATTAATGCTTTCGCATGATCTACTTCCATTTGTCTTCAAATTGTATTATAAGAATGTAGGCCTACCATGTAACAGCCGAGGTAAACAAACAATATCGTCCCGATTAAACATTGTTGAACCTTGATGGAAAGTACTCTGAGTGTATACCGCTTGGCCGAGATTTTAAGTACTCCATTACACAACAATCTGTTAGCACAAGGTCTAATGCGCGTGCCAAGCAATATCCTCCTGCAAATCCATCTTTCCAATACACACAAATCTGATGCTCGCCGCAAACAACTTGTCCTACTTTTCTTATTCATTTCTTCTCCTTACGCATGAATCGTTACGTTTGTGAAGATAAAATATCGGACAGAATAGCGTCTATCGCAGGTTGTATCAATTTGCGGCTGACCGTAAACCAAACTCCAGCGGTGCTCGCCATATACATCGAATGCTGCGTAAGCTCAAGAGAAAGAAAACAATGAAGTTTCCATTAACTGCGTCAAAGCTTCACTTAGTGCTATTGTACGAAGTGTGACAACAATATTTTGGATCAACAGAAGAAGAGAAAAGGTCTATTAAAGTCCGGCATGACCGTCGAAGAGCCTCAATTCGAACGAACATTGACGGAGCAAAGACAGCTTCACAAGGAGCCAGAAACGCTGAGAGAGGCTGGAAGAATTCGTGCAAGATGCAACTTCTAACGGATCGGTTGCTTCTGTTCCTGATTTTAGGTAAGATGTGGTTGATGTCAGATTTACAGATTGCATATTGTATCGCACCGTTGTAAAGCATCGGTCTTTTGAAATATTTGGCTGAATTTTTCCATCAGCGATCAGGAATAGAATGTGTGTGTGACTCATAGGCCTCACAAGAACCATTGCGCCCACACAATGTTTCTTTAACCCGTTAAATGCTGTATTTAAATACATGTGCATAGCATCGTCGTAATACTTACTATAGGAATCTCTCTCTCTCTCTCTCTCTCTCTCTCTCTCTCTCTCTCTCTCTCCTCTCTCTCTCTCTCTCTCTCTCTGTCTGTCTGTCTGTCTGTCTGTCTGTCTGTCTCTGTCTCTGTCTCTGTCTCTCTGTTTCTCTGTCTCTGTCTCTGTCTCTGTCTCTGTCTCTGTCTCTGTCTCTGTCTCTCTCTGTCTCTCTGTCTCTGTCTCTCTCTGTGTCTCTCTCTCTGTCTCTCTCTGTCTCTCTCTCTGTCTCTCTCTGTCTCTCTCTCTGTCTCTCTCTCTGTCTCTCTGTCTCTCTCTGTCTCTCTCTGTCTCTCTGTCTCTGTCTCTGTCTCTCTCTGTCTCTCTGTCTCGTCTCTGTCTCTGTCTCTGTCTCTGTCTCTGTCTCTGTCTCTGTCTCTGTCTCTGTCTCTGTCTCTCTCTCTGTCTCTCTCTCTGTCTGTCTCTGTCTCTGTCTCTGTCTCTGTCTCTGTCTCTGTCTCTCTCTCTCTCTCTCTCTCTCTCTCTCTCTCTCTCTCTCTCTCTCTCTCTCTCTCTCTCTCTCTCTCTCTCTCTCTCTCTCTCTCTCTCTCTCTCTCTCTCTCTCTCTCTCTCTCTCTCTCTCTCTCTCTCTCTCTCTCTCTCTCTCTCTCTCTCAGTGACTGGCCAACTGGCGACTGGTCTTCCTTAGATGTAAATTTTCTTCCGGTTGACATATCTTCCATTTAATTGGCCACATATAAGTTAATATACACAGGGGCGTCTATCCCCCGAAGTCATTGGAGCAACTTCCCATTCCCCTTCTTCTTCATCATCCCCCTTCCTCCCCCTTAATAGTGGTACATACACTGAAAGATCCCCCTATTTTTCTTGGATGGAGCATTTGCTCCTGGGTTTCTATGGTGTAGACTGAATATACAGTTATTTTCATTATTTATGACCTGAAGCTGTTGGGATCCTATCAACATCTCGGAGAGAACATCTTTGAGAATTCATATTAAGACTATAAGGCCGGGTTTCGATATTTCTCGTGTTAAAAGTAAACCGCCACTAGTTAGTTTACTTATTGTAGCGAAATTGTCAGTGTTGATGCTGTTCGCATTTTAAAGGAAAAATGGTGACGAGGTCTGGATCAAACAACCTGATGATAACCGCCGGTGAATCCTTGTCTTTCGTCTATTTCAACGGAAATATCCAGAATATCCCAAACTACGGCGATGTAAACCTCATCGACACAATTCCGCTCCCCAACAGCGTAACGATAATAGCAGTCTGGGCCCAAAATAATAATTTTTATGGCGGAATACTTGCATCCGATACGGACGGTCGAGTTCTAACCAACAGTGCTTGGGTATGTAACACCAGATGTCTAACCGGATGGCAACAGACAAACTTCGACGATTCGAAATGGGTAGCGGCATCCGAGAACGCAGACAACAATGGTACGGGAGTCTTTCCACCCATCGCTGCGATTCGGAAGGAAGCCAAATGGATATGGAATCCGAAATACATACAACCGGGTGGCGACAATTCGCTCTGCTGCAGGTCCAAAATCGGTCCACCGTCTACAAATACACCGACAGCTAAACAACGTAGGTCAATTCCACAACGCCATTGTTTAATCTCATTGCTATATTATTGTTATTTTGACACAGCTTAGCCATGGTCCCTTGGGTTCTTTGCTTAATGTCTGGAGTCTGGAGACGATGAAAATCATGTCTGGATCAACTAGTTCTGGTTAACTCGTCAAATTCCGGCTGAGCAAATGTGTCACGAATAGCAAAGGCAATGAACTGCTGAACTGCCAGACGTTGGAAGAAGTAGCAAGTTTCTTTAGGATCTTCAGAAAATTGAGTTATATAGCCTAGTGCTCCAAGTCCTCATTGTTGTTATTATTACTATTATTATTATTATTTATTATTATTTTATTATTTTAATATTTTAATATTTTATTATTATTATTATTATTATTATTATTATTATTATTATTATTATTATTATTATTATTATTATTATTATTATTATTATTATTATTATTATTATTATTATTATTAGTAGTAGTAGTAGTAGTAGTAGTAGTAGTAGTAGTAGTAGTAGTAGTAGTAGTAGTAGTAGTAGTAGTAGTAGTAGTAGTAGTAGTAGTAGTAGTAGTAGTAGTAGTAGTAGTAGTAGTAGTAGTAGTAGTAGTAGTAGTAGTAGTAGTGGAAATTATCATCGTCCTAATTTCTGTCACAATGTGGGATCAGTTCAAATAGATTTTGAACTGATGGTGGAATAATGAAGCTTGGTAGAGGTCATTAAGGTCTAAGGATGACCAAAACAGTTGAGCATGAAGAGTTTTAATCTACCAGCACTATTCTATAGCTACGACTTCATTAGAGTCTCTTTCAACACATAGTCGAAAATCACCATTTTTAGATTTCGTGCTATGGCTCTACCTCGTTGCTCCGGCGGGGAATTCTTGATTAGTTTTAAAGCAACAAGGCCTGCGGCGTAGAGTCTTCTATGCTGGTGTGATCAAGCTTTTTAATGTAAGCCCTGGAAAAAGTTTTTCTCCCAATCTGTCTTTCTCTGTCTGCCTGTGCAATGTGTGCATCCGTCTGGTTACTCTTACTGCTTCAATGAGGACAGCTTCTGGTGACAATGCATTTAAATTTTAGCCACTACACCCATAGTACAAACTACGATGAAGGCGACTCCAACTACCCGAGTAGAAACTACACAGGGAGATAAAACTACTACTCTGGTTCAAACTACAACGGCAGATCCAACTACTACTCTGGTTCAAACTACAAAGGGAGATAAAACTACTACTCTGGTTCAAACTACAAAGGCAGATCCAACTACTACTCTGGTTCAAACTACAAAGGGAGATAAAACTACTACTCTGGTTCAAACTACAAAGGCAGATCCAACTACTACTCTGGTTCAAACTACAAAGGCAGATCCAACTACTACTCTGGTTCAAACTACAAAGACAGATCCAACTACTACTCTTGTTCAAACTACAAAGGCAGATCCAACTTCTACTCTGGTTCAAACTACAAAGACAGATCCAACTACTTCTCTGGTTCAAACTACAAAGGCAGATCCAACTACTACTCTGGTTCAAACTACAAAGGGAGATAAAACTACTACTCTGGTTCAAACTACAAAGACAGATCCAACTACTACTCTGGTTCAAACTACAAAGGCAGATCCAACTACTACTCCGGTTCAAACTACAAAGGCAGATCCAACTACTACTCTGGTTCAAACTACAAAGGCAGATCCAACTACTACTCTTGTTCAAACTACAAAGGCAGATCCAACTTCTACTCTGGTTCAAACTACAAAGGCAGATCCAACAACTTCATTAGTTCAACCTACAAAGGCAGATCCAACAACTTCATTAGTTCAAGCTACAAAGGCAGATTCAACTACTACTCTGGTTCAATCTACAAAGGAAGATCCAACTATTACTCTTGTTCAATCTACAAAGACAGATCCAACTACTTCATTAGTTCAAACTACGAAGGCAGACCCACATACTTCTGTGGTTCAAAGTACAAAGGCAGATCCAACTACTCTTTTGGTTCAAGCAACAAAAGCAGATCCAACTCCTACTGCAGTTCAAACTACAAAGGCAGATTCAACAACTACTTTGGTTAAAACTACAAAGGCAGATCTAACTCCCACTGTGGTTCAAACTACAAAGCCAGATACACCTATTACTGTTGTTGAAACTACAAACACGGATTCAACTACCACTGTGGTTCAGACAACAAAAGCAGATCCAACTACAACTCTGGTACAAAGTACAAAGGCAGATCCAACTGCTGCTTTGGTCCAAACTACAAACGCGGATCCAACTACTACTCGGGTTCAATCTACAAAAGAAGATCCAACTATTACTCTGGTTCAAACTACAAAGGCTGACCCGACTGCTTCTTTGGTTCACACTACAAATGCAGATATAACTACTTCATTGGTTCAAACTGCAAAGGCAGATCCATCTACTTCTGTGGTTCAAACTACAAAGGCAGATCCAACTACTTCCTTTGTTCAAACTACAAAGGCAGTTCCAACTATTAGATTGGCTCAAACTGCAATGACAGATCCAACTACTTCTTTGGTTCATACAACAAAAGCAGATCCAACTACTTCTTTGGTTCAAACTACAAATGCAGATCCAATTACTTCTTTGGTTCAAACTACAAAGGCAGATCCAACTACTACTCTGGTTCAAACTACAAAGACAGATCCAACTACTTCTTTGGTTCAAACAGCAAAAGCAGATCCAACTACTACTGCGGTTCAAACTACAAAGGCAGATCCAACTACTTCTTTGGTTCAAACTACAAAAGCAGATCCAACTACTTCTTTGGTTCAAACAACAAAAGCAGATCCAACTACTACTGTTGTTGAAACTACAAAGGCAGATCCAAATATTCATGTGGTTCAATCTACAAAGGCAGACTCATCTACAACCGTGGTTCAATCTTCAAAGACTGATTCAGCAATTACTCTGCTTCAAGCTACAGAAGCCGCTCCAACAACTACTGTGGTTCAAACTACAAAAGCAGATCCAACAACTACTGTGGTTCAAACTACAAAAGCAGTTCCAACAACTACAGTTGTTGAAACTACAAAGACAGATCCAACTACTGTGGTTCCATCTGGAAAGTCAGACCCATCTACTACTGTGGTACAAACTACAAATGCAGATCCAACTACAACTCTGGTTCAAAGTACAAAGGCAGATCCAACTACTGCTTTGGTCCAAACTACAAACGCAGATCCAACTACTACTCGGGTTCAATATACAAAGGAAGATCCAACTATTACTCTGGTTCAAACTACAAAGACAGATCCGACTGCTTCTTTTGTTCACACTACAAATGCAGATATAACTACTTCATTGGTTCAAACTACAAAGGCAGATCCAACTACTTCTGTGGTTCAAACTACAAAGGCAGATCCAACTACTGTTGTTGAAATTACAAAGACAGATCCAACTACTATTGTGGTTCCATCTGGAAAGTCAGACCCATCTACTACTGTGGAACAAACTACAAATGCAGATCCAACAACTACCGTGGTTCAAATAAGAAAGACAGAGTCAACTACTACCGTGGTTCAATCTTCAAATACTGATTCAACTATTACTGCTACAAAGTCAGATCCAACTTCTTTTGTGATTGCAACCATTACGTCTGATCCAGCAACGGCTTTGGTTCAAACTTCATCCAATGCTCCAGTAACTAATATAATCCAGACTTCATCGAATGGTAAACTTCAGTGAAACATTTTCTTCTGTTTTTTTCTGTCTCTTATCTTCAATCTGGTCTCACCAATTTAACTAACCAATGTGGATAGTAGGCAAAGTAGTCCTATGCATTCTACAATTTTACAAAGAATGTTTGTTTGTGACTGCATAATAAATGAGTGATTGGTTATCCCTCGTTCTCGTACTTCTAAAAAGACTACTTGGTAGCTTCGCCATTGTTTATCGCTTGCTCTTGGTCAAGCTGAAATTGCAAACATGCGACATCAGCGTCTTGTTCTTTCTCTGTCTGTATTTCGTTGAGGGCCTTTCCCGTTTGTTACGAGGTTTTGAAAGAGGCCTTTTAAAATGGTGAACTTATGCATACGCTGACCATTACGATGACACTTGGTGTGAAAGGCAGAATCCAGGGACTGATGTGGTTCTTTAATCCGAATTTTACCCGTGAGTTGTTATTCGACGAGATTTATTTATAAATATTTTTCAACCAATATCGAATGTCAATCCTTCGGATAAATTTACCGAATGATCACCACTTGTATCGTAGTCCAAAAGAAGTCCAAGTCCGATTTCTGGTACCCTGGAAATCGGACTTTGACCTCTTTTGGACTACTGTCTGGAAACCCCCTCTGATTTGGTTTGGCCTTCTGGAAATCGGACTTGGACCTCCTTTGGACTACTCTCTGGAATCCCCTCTGATTTGACGAAGCGCTCGTGAATAGGCTGGTGCCCTGCGCTTGGCCTTCGAGTGGCGCTTTAGAAGTTTGGAGATTACGATTACGACTACGATTGTATCGTATTACTATGAAGTACAATTGGAACTCTCTGCCTGTCCATGTTCGCCACTACCCTAAACTCCTGGAGTGAAAACTTATCTCTTCCGGTCTGTTTATGCTTCTTAGTGTTTTCAATGTTCACTTCTGAGCTTGATTAGAAGCGCATTATCAAATTAAAATTCGAATTGTAGGCCTACTGTTTTTCAGGTTTTACATCTGCACAAATGCGATCTCATGTTCTGAGTCGCCAGGTATTGAACTTGAATGTTTCTTAAGAATCGTCTTAACTGCCAAATTATGTGGTTTAAATAATTGCAGACATACATAGAAGCATCTTCCGATTGAAGGCATCGCAGGAAAAACTCTCTCTGGTCCTTGACTCGTGTTTTAAAAGCCGAGAGAAGGCGTGTGCAGCCAAGTGTAGTCTGCAGGTGTCGATCTGCGCAGGATTTCAACATGGCCCACAGAACACCTGTTGTCTGCTGGGACTGGATGCCATGCTGAGTGGGATTCGACAGCAAGCGCCTGACTGGAAGATTTGGATTCATGTCTAGAATGATTTCGCTTTCATGAAATTCTGCCGTTTTGTGCGGTTCTATGCGCTATATGAAGACCTTCGCTATCTGATTCTTTGAATGTAATGAAGTCCATTTCCATGGATGATTTCAATTGTTCCTAGATTAAGTGTTATTAGATGTTAGTTGTTATGGAAGAATTTAGTCTTCAAACCTAATTAATCGACCAGCATCTCTAACTGGCATCTTAGGTCATAGAATATTAGAGTTGGTTTGGGGGATATTACTGTTATTCGAGACTATGGAAACTGAGGCATGACAATTTGATTGGTCGGATCAGCAAGTCGTCTGCGGCGCCTGCGCAGTGGAACCTTACGAGAGAAGAAGATTTCAGTGGAGTGCTGGACGTTAAAAGATATGTATGTCTTTCTCGACGATTCGAGCGACTCACTCCTGATCAGATCGACTAAATGTGTAAATGTTCGAAGAGACGATCAGAAAATCGAGTAAGGGGCAGTACTGAATCCGTTCCATCGATTGACAAGTTGATAGAGAGCTTAACTACGAACTTGGACATCAAACGGAAAGTGTTGCGGTGTCGCTGTGGCTTACATGAAGCGCAGAAGAAGTTATCGTACGTTATACTCTAGAGTCTAGAAGTGCGAAGTACACTAAGGAAAAGCGGACTTGCTTCGATGGTCGAACTCTGTGTGAACGAATACACACTTCAGATGAGAAGCACTGTTGATTGTTTGATCGGAAAAAGAATTTCTTGAAAGAAAGAGTGAAGAATTCAAGCTCGCAAAAGTCGTGGGAGAACAAAGATCAATACAACTGCATGGTGATTCGAAGTCACGGGCGCGAAGATCCTCTTTGGGAAGAAAGACTACTGCGATTGGGGATGTTAGATAGGCATAATAATATACTGACATAACTTAGTTCATTGATGCTTGTCTAGGTAGGTTAACTCACGTTCATATTGCTAGAACTCTTTCATACATGGGCTATGATTGATTGTCAGAAGTAGTAATCATCTGAACTAACTACGGTATCTATATTAATTATTATAATTCAGAGTGAGCTGTTTTGAACTCAATGATGTTATGGAAATGCCTAATACAAACCAACCAATAGGAGAATGGAACTACAAGGAACGCTCTGCATGATCAACACCAAAGCCCTAGCCTATGCCTTGAAATGTTACTAAACTGTAAAGGGAGCGTTACATTGAACTTCCAATTCAAACCATTTGGCTTAGAATATGTCTTAATACTTAAAAGCATGAGCCTGCTAATATTCAGAAATAAATCGAAGCATAGCCTTATCTCAAATAGGGCCTATGAGAAACTTTTATTTTAAATTTAGGCGTTTCAAGACTTCAAATTTACATACTGTTTTACTATTAGCGCAAAGAGAGAGGATAGATACATTGACCCTAATCGATTAAATGTCTGGAAACTGCAAAGCGTGTTTACTTTTGCAATCAGATAATATGCTACACACATTTTAATTAGCGAATAATTTCACCATAACTGCGCAATGGAAGTAGCCTGTTGACTTCAACGCATTGTCTATTTCCACAGAAGATAGACTGGATATAGACTTAGACTGTGAGACTAGAGATAGGCTTAGACTTAAGCTAGATTGAATCGAAAACATGGACTGGCAGGCACCAGATTGGTTCAGGACATCACCTGCAGATTGCGATGAGGTAACAGGGACAATCACACATGGCATAGGTCCTGAGTCCTATATGTATGAATGTTTTTACTAGTTACATGCTTTACACTTGAACAATTAAAACTTCTCTTCGCATTACACTGGTTCCGACCTTTGACACCTCGACCTTCTGACTATGTATGTCATCCAAAATAGTAAAGGTTTTAGACGCGATTAAGACAACAATAAGGCGATCAGCTGATGGGAAAACACCAACCAGGGAAAGCTTTCTTCTTAAATGGTTTTCCTGTCGTTTGGTGTCTTTAGAAAGATGTAGATTAGGAAGATTCTGTTTCACTGTAGAATCTTTCAAGTGGCTCTTTAAGTGCTTTTTTATCACAGATCATGCGTATAAGCACTCGTCTATTTCAATGCCACACCTTATGAACTAGTGTTGTGCCTACAGTTTTCTTTTCGAACCCCAAGCACAAGTAACCATAGCGCAGAGACCTTATGAACTAGTGTTGTGCCTACAGTTATCTTTTCGAACCCAAGCACAAGTAACCAAGAACTTCTGATTTCCATACTGAGTTCTCAACACATATTTTTGTCAAGAGAGTCCCGTGAAACATTGCATTGAGATCGATGAGACAACACGTGTTCTGTGGACCATATTGGAATCCGGCACAGATTGACCTCTTCAGGCCTCACTTGGCTGCACACGCCTTCTCTCGGCTTTTAAAGCAGGAGTCAAGGACCTCTTGAAGTTTTTCTTGTGATTTTTTAGTTGGAAGGTGTTTCTTCAGAAACCTGAAAATCGTATCAGATACAGAAACACCGACTCAGAGCTTTGTTGCGACAGGCCACATGGCTGGAATGAAGGCTGTATTAATTGTGACGTATTTTCCAACGATGATTCTGCTCAATGAAAGAAATGTAATCCATGGTTCTATAAAAGGCTCTTTATTAACAATGTACGTGCAATATACACCTGTACATGGATCTACGACCGAATACACAAACTGTCAATAGACGACAAACGACGACAGCAAACAATAACCAGCGTCAAAAGTAGAAACAACGAAACCAGTAAAATCTTCGCAGAAGATTTCTATCGCGGAAGTTACATGAAATACAAGCGTCATCCAGAAAGGAGACGAACGCTCTCAGTGTTACGCAACAGTTATAAAGAAGCAGTAGAGCGTGAGACTGTATGGTTTACACAGTTACGTTATAATTGCTGGTTGAGTGAATTTTGTAAACAGACGAAAACAACAAAATGTACGCCTACCCTTTGTTGGTCATCGTTGGAGATGGTTGTTTAGTTTCAGCCTCTGAAGTTCTCAGATCTATAGTCGTTTGTAACGCTGAAGTCATAGAAAGGGACATTGTCGTCTGGTCCGGGAAATACAGAAGCCTTGCGCACATACTTACAAACAACAATTTTACAATGTTTTACATACCGATCGTGAATAATCTGGTGCCATGCACTTAGCTTAAAGTTTCGTTTTAGAAATTTAGAGACCACCATTACCTAATTACTTTCACAAATTCGTTCATTAAAACTGATATAGGCCTATACACACAGACGGACAGACATACACGCTTGCATACATACGTTTGTAGGTATTAAAATATAGACATACATACACAGACAAACATACATACAGCCTGGTCTTGGTGCGTCAATCTTTGATGCCCTGTGATTGAACATCGGCGCCGCGGCAATTACAAATTTACAATTAATTCATATTTAAGAAGGTACAAAAGTTATCCAGATTAAGGTCTTTTAAGGAGGGTATTTCGAATGAGTTACTTCCTACGCATGTAGCGTCTCAACGCAGTACTTCTCTTCAAATTGCGGTTCTAAAAAGGAAATGCGCTACATAAACCCAGAAATACATTTACGCATGCAAACACTTTTAAGCTACCAAGCACATCAAACATTGTTGAAGCTGATCGAAAGAGAGCAAATCTTTCAACTATGAGAGTTCCGATATAGCACTTTATATTGTTTGCACAGGTCTAGCGCTCTTGCAAAGCATATTCCGCTTTCAAATCCACCTGACCTCGAACATCTCTTTGTTCCTCTTTTCTGTTTCATTTCAACTACTTTCTTATACATAAAATTAATCGTTAAGTTCGTGAACCTCAAATATTAATGGAGAACTTAGGAGAAGCAAGGCCAGAGGCAAGCAGGTTAGAGGTTGCATCTTTCGCGATGCAACCTCTGTCGGTATGGATTGCCCTAAAAACAGAACTCCCCTTTTGTCGGAACAAATACATCGATCGCTACAACATCTCAAGCGGAAAAAAGAAAAGAATCCCGTTACCTGCGTCACGCTCCACTTAGTACTATTGTACGAAGTGTGACGACGGTATACCATATCATTAGAAGAAGAATAAAGGATAACTAAATCCAGCATAGCAGCCGAAGAGGCTCAACTGGAACAAATAGCAACGGAGCGAAGACGGTTTCACACGAATCTAGGAAAGGGAAGAATTCGCGAAAGATGCAACCTCTAACCTGCTTGCTATTTCTGTTTCTGATGTTAGGTAAGATGTGGTTGATATCGATTTTCCAGATTCTATATTGTACCGATAAAACAACGTTTTGATATCTCAGGACATATTAAGTGGTTAAAGTTATTTCAACTGAACGCTGAGCAATAAACCCTACGGTTAGACACCATAACCACCTTTCTCGGTTGAATAGTGCTTGAGATATACACATATTTTTAGCTCCCGGCAGCCATCTTGGGCGCCATCTTGAAATGATACATTAAGTGATTTTATTTTAACTGAACGTTGAGCAACAAACGCTACGGTTAGACACCAAAATCACCTTTCTAGGTAGAATAGTGCGTGAGATATAGACAATTGTGACGCCAGGGGTCAAAACCCGTCACATGTCGGTTTCTGACCTTTTTATTTAGTCATATTCTACAATTAATCTGCTTCAAAATACTTTTTAGAGAATGGAAATATCTTTTTGCTAACTGAAGTTATGCTCGTTTGATTCTTTCATTAAAATATAGTGAGAAAATCGAATAAAAAATTTCGGAAAATTCATGTCATCAAAGTCCTCAGCAACCATTACTTGATTGTACTACAATTTTGCTGAGCAATAAAGGGCTATATCCTGTATCGAATAAAACAAACGGCATCAAAATCGGATTACTAAATTGCAAATTATGGCAAATTCATAGGCAACAGGTGAATTGAAGAATGTTCAATATTTTGGACCCCTCTCGCCTATTTCGGCTTGTAGCTCAATATCTAGGAAGCGACAAGCGACGGGTTTTGACCTCTGGCGTCACAATTTTAGCTCCCGGCAGCCATCCTGGACGACATCTTGAAATGATATATTAAGTGATTAAAGTTATTTCAACTGAGGGCTGAGTAATAAACCCTACGGTTAGACAACAAAACCACCTTTCTCGGCTGAATAGTGCTTGAGATATATACATTTTTAGCTCCCGGCAGCCATCTTGGGCGCCATCTTGAAATGATACATTAAGTGATTAAAATTATATTTTAATAAGCATGCCAAATGGTAACAAAATCAACTGAGAAACCTTTTGTATCAATTTTTGAGGTTAGGTGGGGTTTTTATCGTTTTTTGACCCGGCTATCTCCTGGAATCGGCGAAAATGTCTGTCGGCCGACATGTTTACGTCATGACTCTTGATCCATTGTCTTGATCACGTGGATCCTACCAAAAATATAAAGTGTTAGCAATGCAGATCACGTGGATAAACAATGGTGCTTTTGTCCGACCTGTCCCCATCCAGTTACATTTGCGGGTTAAGAGACTGTACTATTAGAATAAGTTGATTGGCTGTTCTTGAATTAACAATACGGAATAGAATGTGTTGCTGTTAGTTAGTCCATTGCCGCCAGTCCATTGCCTTGCATATAGGCCGTTAAACCGAGAGTGTTTCTTAAACTCGGTAATTTTATATTTAAACTCGAGTGTGCTATCTTCCGTATATTGGAATCTTCTGGTTTACTTTAGACAGTCTTTCTGATCGACAGATCTTTGTTTTCAGTGACTGTCATTGGTGACACTTGAATTCAAGTTGCTTGGGGTTGTTAGTTCCTGCATTTAGTCATTAGTTACTTTTATTATTTACCTCAGAACTTGTCGGATCCTAACGAATATCTAAATGAGAATTTTTAGGAAATTTCTTGAAGGTTAATGTTTTAGGTTATAAGTAACCACCAAGTTTTTATCTAACCGAGTTGAATTTTCATTTTTTAAAGGCAAGACACAAATTGTGGCCAATCTTGGATCGAACGAACTGACGATAACCGTTGATGAGAAAATGATTCTCTTCTTTGAGGGAGTCCAGCTAACGAATCTTCCAAACACCAACACCCCAACCACTCCTGACACAATTCCTCTTCCAAACATAGTCACCACAATAGCAGTTCAGGCCGATAACAGTCAGAGTTACGGTGGGATACTTGCATCCGATATTGAGGGTCGGGTTATGACTAACAGGGCTTGGAAATGTACGCCAGTATATTACAGCGGGTGGGTCAACAAAGGCTACGACGATTCCTTTTGGCCGATGGCTACCGAGATCGAAGCCAACGATGGCACTGGTGGATTTTGGCCAACCATCGGTGGAATTCGTACGGAAGCCAAGTGGATTTGGAGTCCTAACTACACCATGCCCGGTGGCAACAACGTTCTGTATTGCAGATGCAAACCTGCTCCACCGGCTACAACTAAACGACGTAAGTTATTTCCAGAACGCTATTGTTTTTCCACTAATTCATTGTAGACTATTCATCAATTTGATTTCTATATATGAGATCACGTATCAGATATTATTGTTGTTGATACCGCATATGTTTAAAACCAAATCGTAGGCACATTAGTTTAGTGATTATTTTGCCACCGGTTAATTGCAAGAGTATCAGCAATTGATGTCTTTGACTTTCATATATTATTAACTCTCGAAAAGATGGCAACGGGTACTAAAGTAAAGCAAATTGAAAGTAACTTTCAATTGAAAACAAGATCACATCGCATTCCGTGTTCTTTTCCTCCGGAGGTTCGGCCCGCTATAGATTGCGGCAAGAGCATTCTTGGCAGAAACTTAATGATTACAGACTACTGGAAACTTACCTAAGAAAATAAACGCTATAGAAGGGAAAGAAGACCGAAAGCAAAGGTATAAAAAATAGTTGCCACACAGAAGTAAATTGTCCCACGAAACAAAGGTTCTAGTTAGGTTAGAAACTTAATAAGTGCAACATAGGGAGACTTATCTTTTGAAATAATCACCATTATATTATATTGTAATTTGTATTTTTATTTTAAAACTTAGCCTAGCGCCACTGAAAGAGGAATCGAGGGCCCTTTCAGCTCTGAACTAAGTGATGTTAAGTTTGATTCCGAACTGGAATGTCATCAGTAAGTAAAATAAGGCACAGAAAACCAGAAGAATGACCAGTGACGGGCCCACGCAAACACGTAGAGCACAACCAAGGAATTCCTGTCCACAAATGATAGATAGCATTATGTTCAGAGTCAGTTGCGTCGATAGAGTGAAGTGACGAGACAACTGGTAGCATTCGCTGCATACGAAGAAGCTTTAAAATGCCTACGGGAACAGATTGCACTATATTGCGGCGATCAAGTCTTTCAGGGTGTGGCCTGTCTTTTTACCGATCTGTGTGTTGTCTGTTTGTCTTTCTGTCTGTGATACTCATTCTGTTTCCATGAGGGTAGCTACTGACGGCACAGCATTTGTATTTTTAGCCGCAACTACCACTTTGAAAACTACTACTACTGTAAAGCCTACAACGTCTACGGTAAGAACTACAACGAAGGCAGCTCCAACAACTACCACAGTAAGAACTACTACTACTACTGTAAAACCTACAACGTCGACGGTAAGACCTACAACGAAAACAGCTTCGACAACTACCACAGTAAGAACTACTACTACTGTAAAACCTACAACGTCGACGGTAAGACCTACAACGAAAACAGCTCCGACAACTACCACAGGAAGAACTACTACTAGGCCTACTGTAAAACCAACTACTTCGACGGTAAGAACTACAACGAAGGCAGCTACAACAACTACAACAGGAAGAACTGCTACTACTATAAAACCTACTGCGTCGACGGTAAAAACTACAACGAAGACAGCCCCAACATCTACCACGGTGAGAACTACTACTACTGTAAAACATACAACTTCGACGGTGAGAACTACAACAAAGGCAACCCCAACAACTACCACAGAAAGAACTACTACCGGTACTACTGTAAAACCTACAACTTCGACGATAAGAACTACAACGAAAACAGCAGATCCAACAACTTCTGCTGTGGTTCAAGCTTCAACTTCATTTCCAACGCCTACTGTGATTCAAAACTCAGGTGGCGATCCAATACCTGGGGTCGACACTTCAACTGGAGATATAAAGTCAGTTCTTATTGACGACGCTGAACCTCAAACAAACCCTGTGGGCGAAACTTCGTCTGGAGATACAGTTACTATTCCAACTGGAGCTCTAGCAACTACTGGGGTTGAAGCATCGTCTGGAGATACACTTGATATTAACCCCAAAAAACCTATAACAACTGCTGGGGTCGGAACCTCATCTAAAGATACACATGATATTAACGAAACTGAACCTCCTTCAACTGCTGGGGTCGAAAATTCATCTGGAGATAAATTTCTTGTTTCAACTGGAGCTCTAGCAACTACCAAGCTCCGGACTTCAACGGAACGTCATATATCTATTAAAACTACAACTTCAACTGCTGCTTCTGAAACTACAAAGGCAGATCTGATTACTACTTTAATCCAAGCCACAATAGAAGATTCATCGACTACTTTGGTGGACAATAAAAAGGCAGATTCAACTACTATTTCGATCCAGACTTCAACTGCTTTTCTCACGACTCCTTCAACAAACAACAGTCAACTAGGCGCAGATGTTTCAATTCCAGTGGTTCAAACTTCATCTGCTGTTCCAATAACAACTACCGTCATCCAAACTCTATCAACTGGTAAGACTTGTCTCATATTAATTTTTAGCTAACTATCAGGCAATGAAAGTAGTCTACTTAATAAAGTGCATGTGCGAAGTTTACAATTGAAGAATGCTGGTCTGTTGTTGGTGAGTGGTCCCATGCTGTCAAAATGCTTAACGACAGCTTAGCCATCGCTCCGGAACAAACTGCATTGCAACCTGTGACATGAACTTATTTTCATTTTCCTCTGTCTCTCTTACACCAACGGTTGAAGTTCAATCTGTTTGATGGTGGTCATACTGTTGCCGGGTTTTGAGCACCTATGAGAAGATTTTTCTTAAAAGAGCCACTCAAAAATTATTTACTTAAGAATATGATTACGATTACGCTTCGTATCAAAGAAAGCTTTAATGCTAAGTTGTCTAAGCATAGGACTCATCTCTTTCACTTACATACCCCACCACAACCTGGCTTCTGATTTATCTGATCTATCGGATTTCGATTCATTCATTCATTCATATGGAGAATTTGTATAGCGCCTCTTCAAGGCTATCTACTCAGAAGCACTCCCGACCCAACCCCGGCTGAAGAGTACAGTCTTGAGATTTGAAAAAAATGTGGCGGAATGGGTGCTTGGGACCAAGCGAAGCGCTACAGGGAGCCCATTCCAGATTGCAGGGCCAGCGATGGAAAAATCACGGCGCTGCCTAAGGGCGGTCCGTGAGCGGGGAACTAGAAGCTCAGCCTGCTTAGAAGAGCGCAGGGAACCACGGCGCTGGATGTTCAGGGTGGAGCGGCAATGCTCTCGCAAATACACAGGGGCCTCACCCATAAGGCAGCGCCACACTAGGGCAGAGACCCGATAGGCAATACGCTGCGGGATAGGAAGCCAATGCAAAACATCCCGCATGTACTCGGTGACATGGCCAAATCTCGGGATGCGACCAATAAGGCGTGCCGCTGCGCGCAGGACCCGGTCCAAGCACCCAATCCGAGCCGCTGGGAGACCAAGGTAGAGAGTACTGCAATAGTCAAGGCGAGATACGACAAATGAGTGGACAAGCGTGGAAGCAGCAGTGCAGGTTAGAGAGCGAGAGACTACTCTAAGCTGGCGCAGCTGATAGTAACAGTTACGGCAAAGTAGGTTTATGTGTTGCGTAAAGGTCAGCTCTTGGTCCAGTATGACACCAAGGTCTCGGACTGAAGATGAGAAAGTGAGCAATGGAAACTCCAGGGCCACAGCCTCCAAGTCAATCTTGGCAAGCTGCTGGCGTGTGCCGAACCAGATTAACTGGGTCTTAGCAGAATTCAGACACAAACGGTTGGAGGACATCCAGTCCTCCAGGACCTCGATAGCGCGGCTCATGGTACGGACCGCAGTTATGGCTGCTGAGGCAGGACAGTGCAGATATGCCTGCAAGTCATCCGCGTACGACTGACTCAGGACTGCACTTGCCGCCAAGAGGGGACCAAGGTCAGCAGTATAAATAATGTATAGGAGTGGACCCAGGACGGAACCCTGGGGCAAGCCATACGGGGCAGGAACCCATGCAGACCTAGTGGCCCCATAGACTACAGAGAAGGAACGGTCTTGCAGAAAGGAGCTAAGCCAACCAAGAAAACCACCAGAAAGACCAAATGAGACAGAAAGCCGTCCAAGAAGAATGTCGTGATCGACAGTGTCGAACGCGGCACTAACATCTAACAAAGCGAGGAGGGTGACCTCTGACCTATCTATCGCCCCATAAATTTATGAGAGAAGGCGTACCAATAGGGTTTCCGTGGAGTGACCCTTACGAAACCCCGACTGGAAGGTTGGGAGCAGATTATTTTTATTTATTTATTTTATTTCGGATATTTCTATAGCGCCTCCTCAAGTCTACTACTACTCAGAGGCGCTCCCGACTACAGCACTGGTATACTGTGTCGGAGTTTTCACGCCGAAGCGCCACGAGCAATCGCGAGTGAAGGACTTGCCCAAGGTCCGTACGAAGCGGCTAGAGTGGGATTCGAACCTGCAACCCTCAGGTCACAAGGCGCCGAACTTACCACTGAGCCACCACGCCCCACAAGAACAAGCAACAACTTTAAAAATTATTCCTATCAAGATTAGCGGTAAGCTGAAGAGACTCTGGTTTTTACTCTAAGAAACCATCCACTTATGTCTTTGACATTGTGAAAACGGCGCTATAGAAGTCATTGAATTTTATTGGATTGAACTTCATTGTTTCTTCAGAATCTGGCCACATGCCAAATTGTTTGATTTTAATTGCAGACGTATTTAGAAACATCTTCCGACTGAAATCATCAGAGGAAAATCTCCAAGTGGTCCTTGACTCGTGTTTTAAAAGCCGACAGATGTCGTGTGCAGCCAAGTGTGGTCTCCTGAAGAGGTCGATCTGCGCTGGGTTCCAATATGGTCCACAGAACACTTGTTGTCTCATTGGTCTGAACGCAATGATGAACGGGACTCGACAATATGCGGCTGATTGGAACATCTGGATTAAAATCTAGGACGATTTCGCTTTCATCAATAACTGTCGTAATAAGCATACATGACGATCTGTTAATTGGGCGTCCGGAGGCGAGAAAGGGGAGCATTTGCTCCCAACGAATTTTGCGTATATTTTACAAAAATTAAATCTGTTGATTATTATGTTCCAACACGATTTTCAATGCGAGAAACTCTTGAATTTTTAGGTGAAGTCCTTAACCATTATTTATTTTTAAAGTTGTTGCTTGTTCTAGTTTATGAATAAAGCAAAAACGTAATTTAGCCCCCTATAAAAATTTTGCCCTCCCACAACCACAAAATCTCTTACGGGACACCCATGTGCATGCGACTTCTTCGCAATCGTGGGTTTGTTCAAGTTCTTTATTCCAGAGTTCTATTGATTTTTCGCTGGACATTTAATGGATAAAATTCTCGTGTGTCGGTCTCTAAAGACTTGTCTAAAGGCTTCTGTTTTATTTTTAAGATACAGAAAACTAAGCAAACTGAATTATAGTATGGTATGGTATCTGGGAATTTTAAAGCAACTCTCGCAGTGTGAACTATACAGAGGGCTCTCAGCATGTGAGCCGCGCGGAAACAGAAAATACTTTAAACGATGAACAACAGAAAGAGAGAAAGAGAGATAGAGAGAGAGAGAGAGAGAGAGAGAGAGAGAGAGAGAGAGAGAGAGAGAGAGAGAGAGAGAGAGAGAGAGAGAGAGAGAGAGAGAGAGAGAGAGAGAGAGAGAGAGAGAGAGAGAGAGAGAGAGAGAGAGAAAGAGAGAGAGAGAGAGAGAGAGAGAAAGAGAGAGCTTAGTAAGTAGGGTCTCATGCAGTACCAAGGAAAGGGAGTTCCATAGGGATGGACCCACGACAGCGAAAGTGCGAGACTGAGCCAGGGCAGACCTCACCCGAGGAACGAACAGATCAAGCCGATTCAGAGAACGTAGGGGTCGATGAGAAGAATCATAGAGAGGTTTGCACATCAGGTCACAAAAGTAGGCTAGAGCTAAGCCCTGTTGCACCATAGAGGCAAGATTTATGATCTTGAAGTAGATACGAGCGGAGATAGGAAGCCAATGCAAGACATCAGTCATGTAAGTAGAGATGGAGGAGAACCGAGAACGATGAGCAATAAGGCGAGCAGCTGCGTTAAGTACCGATTGAAGGGCAGAAAGACAGACTTTGGGAAGGCCTACCAGTAAAGAATTGCAATAATCAATGCGGCAACAGATAAATGCATGGATGATGGCAGTGAAAACTGCAGGAGAGACGGATCGACGGATAGCTCGCAGTCTTCTCAAGTGGTAGTAGCAAGTGCGAGTAAGTAAGGAGCGGTGAGAGGCAAAGGTTAATGTACTGTCTAAGGTGACTCCCAAATCACGGACATTCGTAGAGTATGAGAAGGTCGGGAAGTGAGCTGACAGAAGTAGTTAGACCAAAGCAATTGTCCTACGCACGATGCACTTAATAATACAGATCGAATCGATATTTGCACTAAAGAAACGACGACCCACATAATAATAATCTTTTCTTTAGCCAGATGAACGTCATATTATACGATCTGTAACATGAAAGTGGAGTCTAAAAGCCAGAGTCGATTTGTGTTGTTTAGAACTGAGCGAAATTCGAATATTGTGCATGCATATGTGAATGTGTTTATGTATGCATGTATGTATGTTCGTTTGGATTTGTATGCACGCATGCATGCGTGTAAGCATTGGTGACCGTTCGATATTTTCGATGAAGGCCACCCAGCTGGTGCTTTCGATAACATCGGGTAACTACCCGTTTTAACTTCTACTTGCGGGACCGCGAACTCTTTCTTGACTTGCAGTACTAACCGCAAAGTCTTAACTCGCCGTCTACTCTCAATCTCTTTTTGGCTACCTAACTCAGGTCATAGTTACACCCGGTATCTTCCCGCAAATCTTTGTTTGGTTACGTAATTCCAGTCATAGTTACTCCCGCAGCCTACCCACCACATTCTGAGTTCGGGGAACTGACTGAACAACCGACCGTGTTCTGTTCAGGTTCGTGGAAGACAGCAAAATTGCCGCAGTAGGAAGTGAATACTCAGGTTTGTGTGAAACAACGGGGTAAATTTACTGATATTTACCCCACTGGTGCCGTTAGCAGAATCAAGTCTGAGTACTTAAAAACGAAGCATGTGAATCTGCGCACTCCCAGGGAAAACACAACCGATTCAGATAATGGGGCCACGTAATTAGATGCTGATTGCGGAGTAAGCGTCCACTCTTCTGATCAGGTTGCTATTCAAGATGATTCCAGATGAAGTGGAGACAAAAGGTTGTGTAAACCGGGGAGGTATACCCCGCAACGAGGAGAGACAGCGGGTCAGATTCCTACGTGAGGACATGATAATCCCAGGTACGAAGACAAATAGTAAAGCAAATCAGGAGCGCGATACGTGGACGTTCGGGTAGTCGGGTACCCATGTAGAACCGTATTTGCTTGTCATAACACACATCTCTGAGAACTGACTGAAGTGCGGGTTTGGGCCCCTCGTACGTAGGTCAGAACGAAGGTCTGTGTCTAGATAGGAAGGTTATAGCGAGAGGACCTTCACTATCAGCGGCGTGCCATAAAGACCATTAACGCTACCTTTCGAAGCAGAATTTATCACAGTGTTGGTCGCCAATTGCCAACACAGAAGACGGATAAGAAAACTTACTCCGTAAAGTGTGATGCATGACAATATTCGTGTGACGCCAACATGCCACAATGCGAAATGGAGTGAGAGACACGTGACGGTGGGAAGACGCGCTTTCCAATAGACAGGTGCCTACGACGACATGATGTAGAGAGTTGCCTACGACACTGTTACGTAGACTTGTCATTATGTATTCCTTGTCCTCGGAACTTAGAGAACGTTCCTTGTCCTCTATAAATAGCGATAGTTCAAGAGACATGAGATGTAGAATGGTACGTACAAGTTTAGGTCAGGTGAAGAGGAAGAGGATGCCTGTAGCTAAGTAGGCACAAAAAAGGAACAAACCCTGTTCTGAGAGACGACCATCCTCAGGACGGCGACCGCGGAAAGACAGAGTCAGATCCAGAGAAAGAACATAGGCGCTGCGGAAATTGCAATTTTAATAATACATTCATTTTTAAGAAGGTACAAAACTTATCCAGTTCAAGGAGGTTAATTCTTTCGAATGAGTTACTTCTTTCGTTTGTAACATCTCTATGCAGTACTACACTTCATATTGCGATCATATAATGTAAATGCGCAATATAAAACCAGAAGTATATCTACGCATGCAAACCAAAGGCTGGCACCACATTTACAAAAGCTTCCAAATACATTAAACATGGTTGAAGCTGATGGAAATAGAGCAAGTCTTTCAACTAGTCTATGAGAGTTCCGAATGAATGTAAGTGCTTTAAATTTTGTTTGCACAGGTCTTGTGTTCTTGTAAAGCATAATCCTCTTGCATATCCACCTTTCCAAATATATTGACCTTATGCTCACCTCAAATATCTCTTTGTTCCTCTTTTCTCTTTCATTTCTTCCACTTTCTTATACATATAAATCGTTAAGTTCGCGAAACTCAAATAATATTGATGGAGAAGGAAGGCCGTGTCGGTATGGATTGCCTTAAAAAACAGAACTCCCGTTTCATCGGAACAAATACATCGATCGCTACATCATCTCAAGCGGAGAAGAATAGAATCCCGTTATCTACGTCACGCTTCACTTAGTACTATTGTACGAAGTGTGACGAGAGTATACTATATCACTAGAAGAAGAGTAAAGGATAATTGAATCCAGCATAGCAGCCGATGGAAGCAGGCTCAACTGGAACAAAATAATATCAACGGAGCGAAGACGGGCTCACACGAAACCAGGAAAGGGAAGAATTCGCGAAAGATGCGACTTCTAACCAGCTTGATATTTCTGTTTCTGGTGTTAGGTAAGATGTGGTTGATGTCGGTTTTCCAGATTCTATATTGTACCGATAAAACAGCGTTTGATATCTCGGGATACTTAGAATAAGTTGATTGGCTGTTCTTGAATCAACAATACGGAATAGAATGTGTTGCTGTTAGTAAGTCCATTGCCGTTAGTCCATTGCCTTGCATATAGGTCGTTAAACTGAAAGTGTTTCTTAAACTTGGTAATTTTTATATTTAAAATCGTGTGTTCCAACTTCAGGATATTGGAATCTCCTGGTTTACTTTAGATCGACAGATCTTTGTTTCAGTGACTAATCATTGGTGACTGACTTGAATTCGAGTTGATTGGGGTTGTTAATTCCTGCAACACTCTTGCGCTATTTAAGTTACTATAGTTGCTTTTATTGTTAGACGCAGAAGTTGTGGGATCCTATCCAATATCTCGGTGAAATATTTAGAGAAATCTTTCCTACGTAAACATATAAACATATAAGTTTAGATAAGACAAGGTTATAAGTAACCACCAAGTTTTTTTATCTTACCTAATAGAATTTTCAGTGTTTAAAGGCAAGACAGTTTATGTCGCCCTGACCACTTCTGCATCGAACCAACTGACGATAACCGTCGATGATGAAATGACTCTCTACTTTGACGGAGTCCAGCAACCGAATGTTCCAAACGCCAACACTGCAACTGTTCCCGACAAAGTTCCGCTTCTAAGCAACGTGACCACTATAGCGGTGCAGGCCAACAACCAACAGAATTACGGTGGGATACTTGCCTCCGATGATGACAGTCGGGTGATGACTAGCAGTGCATGGAAATGTACGCCAGATTATTACAGCGGATGGTTTGATAAAGGCTATGACGATTCCTCTTGGCCTATTGCTACAGAGATCGAACCCAACAATGGCAGTGGTGGATATTGGCCAGCCATCAGTGGCATACGTACGGACGCATGGTGGATTTGGAGTCCGAACTACATGCCCGGTGGCAACAACGTTATATATTGCAGATCCAAAACTGCTCAACCGGCTACAACTAAACGACGTAAGTTATTTCCAGAACGCTATTGTTTTACCATTTATTCTATAGGTAGTTTTCTATTTATCAATTGGATTCTGTCAACCGAGATCACGTATCAGATAAGATATTAAAATGCCTTTGATCCTCTATATGTTTAAAACCAAATCGTAGCCATATTAGTTTAGTGATATTGTGCCACCGGCTGATGGCAAGAATATCAGCCATTGATATCTTTGACGTTCATGTAACTCTCGAAAAGATAACTTAGAAAAGATAACGGTTCCAAAGTAAAGCCAAGAGAAAATAACTTTGAATTACTCTATCCCCGGGGAGGGGGATAGAGTAATGGAAACACTCATGGCCAGGAGAGCATAAGGTATGCGGATCGATTCCCGTAACACCCCTCTAGGGCGGCGCCTTGCGGGGCTGCCAAACTGTGTGTTAAGATATTGATTTCATGTTTCAATATAATCTTACTGCGTCTGTCGGTTTGAAATAATAAAGAATATAATTATTAGTATTATTATATAATTCTAAACAGATCACTAATCGCATTCCTATGTCCTTTTCCTCCGAAGGTCATAGATAGCGGCAAGAATATTCTTGGCAGAAACTTAATGATTATACAGACTTATCTAAGAAAATAAACGCTATATAAGGGAAAGTAGACCGAAAGCATAAATAGTTGCAACCCAGAAGTAACCTGTTTCAGGAAATGAAGGCTATAGTCAGTCTAGAAGATTCTAAGCAGAACTCCAGAAGCGTCATCAGTGACAGGCCCACGCAAACACGTAGAGTCCTAACAAGGGATTTCGGTTCACAGGTGAAAGATAGCGTTATGTTCAGAGTCACTGGACCCAGTTGCGTCGATAGTGTGAAGCGATGAGACAATTGGTAGCGCTCGAAGATGGTTCCACCGATTAGTCACTCATTGGTAGAAGATGAAGCAAGTCAGGGCTCTTCTTCGAGCCTAGGGTACTCGTATGACAGGCATTAGTCGCCTTCCGTTCGGTAGATTCAAGAGCAACCAGTGACTAACTGTCGAGATCACTCCACTGAAGACCTGCGGCGCTCATCCTCCTCTGCCGAGATGAACTATACCCGGCTGTAGACGGCGTACAAGGTCCGAATATTCCAGACTCATGTGCTCAGCTGTTTATTATTAGATTTAAAATGCCTACGTGCACAGATTGCACTACTTTCCAGCGATCAAGTCTTTCAGGGTGTGGCCTGTCGTTCTACCTATCTGTGTGCTGTCTGTTTGTCTTCCTCTCTGTGATATTCACACTGTTTCCATGAGGGTAGCTACTGACGACACTACATTTGTATTTTTAGCCGCAACTACCACTTTGACAACTACAACTACTGTAAAGCCTACAACGTCGACGGTAAGAACTACAACGAAGGCAGCTCCAACAACTACCACAGTAAGAACTACTACTACATCCGGAAATATAAAGCCAGTTCTTATTAACGACCCTGATCCTCTGGCAATTCCTGTGGGCGAAGCATCATCTGGAGATACAGTTACTATTCTAAATGGAGCTGTAGCAACTACTGAGCTAGGGCCTTCAACTGAACATCCAATATCTATTCAGGCTACAACTTCAACTGCAGCTTCTGAAACTACAAAGGCAGATCTGATTACTACTATAATGCAAACCACAATGGCGGATTCATCGACTACTTCGGCAGACAATAAGAAGGCAGATTCAACTACTATTTCGATCCAGACTTCAACTTCTTCTTCGATCCAGACTTCAACTTCTTCTCTTACCACTCCGTCAACCAAAGGCAATGAACTAGGCGCAGGTGTGTTAATTCCAGTGGTTCAAACTTCAACTTCGTTTCCAACAACTACTTGGGTCGAAACTTCATCTGGAGATACACTTCATAATTATCAGACTGAACCTATAACAGCTGCTGGGGTCGAAACTTCATCTGGAGATACACTTCATAATTATCAGACTGAACCTATAACAGCTGCTGGGGTCGAAACTTCATCTGGAGATACACTTCATAATTATCAGACTGAACCTATAACAACTGCTGGGGTCGAAACTTCATCTGGAGATACACTTCATAATTTCCAAACTGAACCTATAACAACTGCTGGAGTCGAAACTTCATCTGGAGATACACTTTATAATTTCCAAACTGAACCTATAACAACTGCTGGAGTCGAAACTTCATCTGGAGATACACTTCATAATAATCAAACTGAACCTATGACAACTGCTGGAGTCGAAACTTCATCTGGAGATACACTTCATAATTTCCAAACTGAACCTATAACAACTGCTGGGGTCGAAACTTCATCTGGAGATACACTTCAAAATTATCAAACTGAACCTCTAACAACTGCTGGGGTCGAAACTTCATCTGGAGATACACTTCATAATTTCCAAACTGAACCTGTAACAACTGCTGGAGTCGAAACTTCATCTGGAGATACACTTCATAATAATCAAACTGAACCTATGACAACTGCTGGGGGCGAAACTTCATCTGGAGATACACTTCATAATAATCAAACTGAACCTCTAACAACTGCTGGAGTCGAAACTTCACCTGGAGATACACTTCATAATAACCAAACTGAACCTATAACAACTGCTGTGGTCGAAACTTCATCTGGAGATACACTTTATATTTTAAATGGAGCTATGGCAACTACTAAGCTCGGTAGCTCAACTGAACGTCAAATATCTATTAAAACTACAACTTCAACTGCAGCTTCTGAAACTACAAAGGCAGATCTAAATACTACTATAATGCAAACCACAATGGCAGATTCATCGACTACTTTGGTGGACAATAAGAAGGCAGATTCAACTACTTTTTCGATTCAGACCTCAACTGCTTTTCTTACGACTCCGTCAGCCAAAAGCAGTCAACTGGGCGCTGATGTGTCACTTCCAGTGGTTCAAACTTCACCTGCTGTTCCAATGACAACTAGCGTCATCCAAACTCTATCAAGTGGTAAGACTTGTCTCATATTAATTTTTAACTAACTATCAGACAATGAAAGTAGTCTACTTAATAAAGTGCATGCGCGTAGTTTACATTTGAAGAATGCTTGTCTGTTGTTATTTCCGAATTAAATTGGCGAGTGGTCCCATCCTGTCAAAATGCTTAACGACAGCTTTGCCATAGTAATTCTATCGCTTCGGAACAAAACTGTATGGCAACCTGTGACATGAACTTATTTTCATTTTCCTCTGTCTCTCTTACACCAACGGTTGAAGTTCATTCTGTGTGATGGTGATCGTGTGTTGCCGGGTCTTGAAGACTTGTGAGAAGATTTTTCCTAAGGAACCGCTCTAAAATAATGCACTTAAGAATATGATTACGATTACGCTTTGTATGAAAGAACTCCTTAATGGTAAATTGTCTAAACTTAACACTCGTCTCTTTCACTTGCTTACCACACCATAAACTGGCTTCTGATCTATCAGATTTCGACGTGGATTTTACAATGGATTACAGGGTTAGATTGCGAAGACAATCGACCGATGTCTTTGACATTGTGAAAACGGCGCTATAGAAGTTATTAGGATAGATAAGATTGAACTTCAATGCTTCTTCAGAATCTGGTTACATGCCAAATTGTTTGATTTTAATTACAGACGTATTTAGAAATATCTTCCGACTGAAATCATCAGAGGAAAATATCCAAGTGGTCCTTGACTCATGTTTTCGAAGCCGACAGATGTCGTGTGCAGCCAAGTGTAGTCTGCTGAAGAGGTCGATCTGCGCTGGATTCCAGTATGGTCCACAGAACACTTGTTGTCTCATTGGTCTGAACGCTATGATGAACGGGACTCGACAATATGCGGCTGATTGGAACATCTGGATTAAAATCTAAGATGATCTCGCTTTCATCAAAGAATATCGTAATATGTATACATAACGATCTGTT
The DNA here is from genome assembly GCA_963556255.1 of Allolobophora icterica. NCBI lineage: Eukaryota > Metazoa > Annelida > Clitellata > Crassiclitellata > Lumbricidae > Allolobophora > Allolobophora icterica. The sequence goes on from OY744612.1 coordinate 53,902,219, forward strand.
AATTGGGCATCCGGAGGCGGGAAAGGGGAACATTTGCCCCTACGGATTTTGCGTATATTTTACAAAAATTAAATCTATTGATTATGATGATTATTACAACAGTTCCAAAACAATTTTCAATGCGAAAAAAAACATTGATTTTTTAGGTGAAGTCCTTGACCATTGTTTTTTAAGTTGTCGCTTGTTCTAGTTTATGAATAAAGCAAAACGTAATCTTGCCCCTTACAAGAATTCCCCTCCCCACAAAAACTCTTACGGACACCCAATCACCCATGTTCATGCGACTTCTATACAATTGTCGGTTTGTTCAAGTTCTTTATTCCCGAGTTCTATTGATTTTTCGCTGGACCATTTAATGGATGAAATTCTCGTGTGTCGTTCTCTAAGACTAAAGGCTTCTGTTTTATTTTAAGATGCAGAAAGCTAAGGAAGCTGAAGTAGTAACATCAGCGTAATTGTTATATGCACGATGCACTTTAATCAATCGTTATTTGCACTAAAGAAGCAACGACCCACATAGCCTGATGAACGTCATATGCGATCTGTAACATTAAAGTGGTGTCTTAAAACCAAAATCGATTTGCGTTGTTTAGAACTGAACGAATTTCGAATATTGTGTATGTATTGTATATGTGAATGTGTTTATGTATGCATGTGTGTATATTCGTCTGGGTTTGTATGCACGCATGCATGGGTGTAAGATTTAAGCATTGGTGACCGTTCGATATTTACGTTGAAGGCGACCCCGCTGCTGCCGTACCATAACATCCGGTAACTACCCGTTTTAACTTCGACCACCAACTTTTTCTTGGCTTGCAGGACTAACCGCAAAGTCGTAACTCGCCGTCTACCCTCAATCTCTTTTTGGCTACCTAACTCAGGTCATAGTTACTCCAGGTATCTTCCCGCTTATCTTTGTTTGGTTACTTAATTCCAGTCATAGTTACTCCCTTGGTCTACCCACCACATTCTGAGTTCGGGGAACTATCTGAACAATCCGACCGTGGTCTGTTGAGATTCGTGGAAGACAGCAAAATTCCCGCAGTAGGAAGCGAATACTCAGTTTTGTGTGAAACAACGGGGTAAAGTTACTATATTTACCACGCTGGTTGCCGTTAGCAGAATCGAGTCTGACTACTCAGAAACGAAGCCTTTGAGTCTGTACGCTCCCAGGGAAAACACAACCGTATCGTTCACTATCCGATTTAGATAATCTGGCTCATGGGATACTGCTTGCTGAGCAATGGCCCACTTGCTGAGCAGATCGCGAGTCAGACTGATTCCGGATAATGGAGATAAAAGATTGTGTAAACCGGCGAGGGATACGCCGCAACGAGAAGATACAGCGGGTCAGATCCCTATGTAAGGAATAGATAATCCCAGATACGAAAGGAAATAGTAAAGCAGACAAAGAGAGCGATATCTGAAAGTCCGGGTAGTCGGGTACCCATGTAGAACCATATTTGCTTGTCATAATACGCAGCTCTGAGAGCGGGTTGAAGTGCGGGTTGGGCCCCTCGTGCGTAGGTCGGAACGAAGGTCTGTGTGTAGATAGGAAGGTTATAGAGAGAGGACCTTCACTATCAGAGTGCAATAGAGACCGTTATCGTTATCTTTCGAAGCAGAATTTATCACTATGTTAATTGCCAACACAGAAGACGGGTAAGGAAACTTACTCCGTGCATGACAATATACGTGTGAGGCCGGTATAATAATAATAATAATAATATTTATTATTTAATTAAGCGCCTGCAAACGCACTGCGCTGTACAGTACATGTTATGCGATAAATCTTAACTACTAACAGAACAGACAGCCTGCATTACACGGCGCAAATTGCAGCCTACAAAGCATGTCCGCCTATGGGACTCGATCTCTGTACCTCTCGCACTCTACGCCAGATGTTATCCAATGCGCTATTGGGCCCCCGATAGCGCATTCGTGCCACACACGAAAATGGAGCGAGAGACACGTGACGGTGGGAAGACACGTTGACCAATGGACAGGTGCCTACGACGACATGACGTAGAGATATGTCATTATGTATTTCTTATCCTCGGAACTTAGAGAACGGTTGGTGGTCCATATAAATATCGATAGTTCAAGAGTCACGAGATGTAGAATGGTACGTACAAGTTTATATGAAGTGGAGAGGAAGAGGAAGTCCTTAGCTAAGTATACACAAAAAAAGGAAGACTCCTGCTAGTAAAGGAACAAACCCTGTTCTGAGAGACGTTGTCCATCCGGCGACCGCGGAAAAGGCAGAGTCAGATCCAGAGAAAGAACATAGGCGCTGCGGAAATTGCAATTTTAACAATTTATTCATTTTAACAATTTATTCATTTCAAACTTATCCAATTTAAGGAGGTTAATTCTTTCGAATGAGCTCGTTCTTTCGTTTGTGACATCCCCATGCAGTATTACTCTTCAAATTACGATAAAAAAATTTAAATGCGCTAAGTAAAACCAGAGATATATCTACGCATGCAAACAAAAGCCTGGTACCACGTTTACAAAAGCTACCAAGAACATTAAACATGGTTGAAGCTGATGGAAAGAGAGCAAATCTGTCAACTAGTCTATGAGAGTTCCGAATGAATGTAAGCACTTTATATTGTTTGCACAGGTCTTGTGTTCTTGTAAAGCATAATCCTCTTGCAAATCCACCTTTTCAAATGTCTTGAACCCTATGCTCAGTGGATTGCGCACCTCAGCCATCTCTTTCTTCCTCTTTTCTCTTTCATTTCTTCCAGTTTCTTATACATAAATCGTTACGTTCGCAAAGCTCAAATATTGATGGAGAAGCAAGGCCTGTCGCAATCCGTGTCGTCATGGATTGCCCTTAAAACAAAATTCCCGTTTCGTTGGAACAAATACATCGATCGCTACTTAAAGATGAACAGATTCCCCGTTGTCTGAGTCACGCTCCACTTAGCGCTACTGCGCAAAGTGTGACGAACGGTATACTATATTATCGTTAGAAGGAGCAAAGGATAACTAAATCCAGCCGAAGAGGTTGAACTGAAACAAATATCAACAGACCGAAAACGGTTTCACACGAAACTAGGAGAGGGAAGAATTCGCGAAAGATGCAACTTCTAACGAGCTGGTTATTTCTGTTTCTGATATTAGGTAAGGTGTGATTGATATCAATTTTCCAGATTCTATGTTGTACCGCTAAAGCATTATCTGATATCTCAGGATATTTTGAAAAGTTGATCGGCTGTTCTTGAACCAACAATAAGGAATACAATGTGTTGCTCTTATTGCCCATTGACATTAGTCCATTGACATTAGCCATTGCCATTAGTCCATTGTCGTTAGACCATTTCCGTTAGTCCATTGCCTTCCATATCGTTGAGCCGACACAATATTTCTTAAACTTGGTAATTCTTATATTTAAAATCGTGTGTTCCAACTTCAGGATATTCGAATCTCCTGGTTTACCTTAGTCTCTCTTTCCGATCGACAGATCTTTGTTTCAGTGTCTCGTCATTGATGACTCACCTGAATTCAAGTTGCTTGGAGTTGTTTATTCCTGCATTAACTCGCGATTATAGGTTACTGTAGTTACTTTTATTATTAGGCGCAGACATTGTGGGATACTATCCAATATCTAAATGAGAATTTTTAGAGAATTCTTTTCAACGTCAATATATAAGCTGCAAGTTTCTTGAAGACTAAACTTAAGGTTATAAATAACCACCAAGTTTTATCCAACCGAATAGAATTTTCAGTGTTTAATTAAAGGCAAGACGATGACGACCAATTCTGGATCGAACCAACTGACGATAACCGTTGACGATCAAATGGTTCTCTACTTTGATGGAGTCCAGCAAACGAATGTCCCACACGCCAACACCCCAACCACTCCTGACACAATTTCTCTTCCAAACACAGTCACCACAATAGCAGTTCAGGCCAGTAATAGTCAGAGTTACGGCGGAATACTTGGATCCGATACAAATGGTCTCGTCGTAACCAGTAGTGCGTGGAAATGTACGCCAAACTACTACAATGGATGGGTCAACAATGGCTACGACGATTCGTTTTGGCCGATGGCTACCGAGATCACATCAAACGATGGCAGTGGTGGATTTTGGCCAATCATCGGTGGAATTCGTACGGAGGCCAAGTGGATTTGGAGTCCTAACTACATCATGCCCGGTGGCAACAACGTTCTGTATTGCAGATCCAAACCTGCTCCACCGGCTACAACTACAGTGACAACTAAACGACGTAAGTTATTTCCAAAAAGTTACTTTTTCTATTCAAAATAGTTTAGTGATTATTCTGCCACCGGCTGATGGGAAGAATATCAACCATTGATCAATCAATCAATCAATGAATCCATTTTATTTTCCTGTAACCAACATCTGACAATTATGGCAGTAGGCTACCATGTAAACTACGTGTAGGTCTACAAGGAGAAAGACCCAGAAGGGATCAATGATCCAGCTACCTAGGGTTACCTATGGCACTAAATAAAAAAAGTAATATTACATGACAGTCAGTTAACATTCAATGACAGGAATTAAACACAGACCAGAGATAAACTTAATTAACTAACTTAATCAACCATTACATCAATGGTTGATTAAGTTAGTTAATTAAATTTGACTTTCATGTAACTCTTGAAAAGATAACTTAACGGGTGCCAAAGTAAAGCAACTTGAAAATGACTTTGAATTGTAAACAAGATCCCTACTCGCATTCCTGTGTCTTTTTCTCCGAAGGTTATATTGATGGCGGAAAGACAAGTCTTGGCAGAAACTTAATGATTACAATCTATTACAGATTTGTCTAAGATAATTAAACGCCATAGAAGAGCTAGAAGACCGAAGAACAAGCAGAGATAGTTGTAACACAGAAGTAACTTGTCTCCGTGAATAAAGGTTGTAGTTAGGTAAGAAGGTTCTAAGTAGTAAATAATTGCGGCATAGGGAGACTTATCTCAGGAAATAATTGCGGTTTAATTTATAAAATAAGACTAGAGAAAATAACTTTGAATTGTAAACAAGATCACTAATCGCACTCCTGTGTCCTTTTTCTCCGAAAATTATTGTTCAGAGCAGAAAGGGTCCCGAGGAATAGGAACCCTTTCTGTCCTGGACTATGTGGTGTCAAGTTTGATTCAGAACTGGAATGTCATCAGTAAGCAAAGCAAGGCACAGAAAACCAGAAGAGTAACCAGTGACAGGCCCACGCAAACACGTAGAGTCCTAACAAGGGATTCCCGTCCACAGGTGAAAGATAGCATTATGTTCAGAGTCACTGGACCCAGTTGCGTCGATAGTGTGAAGCGACGAGACAATTGGTAGCACTCGCCGCATACGAAGATGCTTCCCCCGATTAGTCACTCATTGGTAGAAGATGACGCAAGTCAGGGCTATTCTTCGAGCCACGGCAATAATCGCCTTCCGGTTGGTAAATTCAAGAGCAACCAGTGACTAACGGTTGAGGTCACGCCACCGAAGACCAGCGGCGCTCATCATCCTCTGCCAAGATGAACTATAGGCCTACCCGGCTGTAGACGGCGTACAAGGTTCGAATATCCCAGAAATACATCGGGAAGGATTGGTCCTCCCGAAGCTGTCACCTAGGCCAAGACAAAATGCGAACAAAATGCTGTTAAGCCATACAAAAAACGCAGTAGAAACAAGGAATAAAGTCCGGTACGCCAACTTAGCAATATCAGTTCCAACTTCTTTTAAATTACTTAACGAAAATTATGCACTTAAACAAAACGATCCAGCGAGATGACATACATGTAGAAGCCTAGAAACGTACGGATGACGAACACGAGTTGAGATTGAAGAAGTTTTATCTATCGGCAGAGTGCTAGAGAATTCATTTTTCAACTTCACTATGCCTCTCCTGACTCATAGTCTAATATCGCTGCTTTTAGTTTTCATACTCTGTCTCTACCAACCTCATTGCGCCTGCGTGGATTTCCTCATGGGCTGAGCTGCTTATTAATAGATTTAAAATGCCTACGGATACAGATTGCAGAATATTTAAGCGATCAAGCCTTTCGGGGTGTGGCCTGTCTTTCTACCTATCTGAGTGCTGTCTGTTTGTCTTTCTGTCTGTGACACTTAAACTGCTTTCATATGGGTACCTACTGACAAAGCTACATTAAATTTTGTATTTTTAGCCGCAACTACCACTTTGAAAACTACTACTACTGTAAACCCTACAACGTCGACGGTAAGAACTACAACGAAGGTAGACCCAACAACTACGACGGAAAGAACTACTACTACGGTTAAAACTACAACGTCGACGGTAGAAACTTCAACGAGGGTAGCTTCATCAACTACCTCACTTAGAACTGCTGCTGTGATTCAAACTTCAACTGCATTTCCAATGACTACTGCGGTTCAAACTTCAACTTTATATCCAACGACTGCTTTGGTTCAAACTTCAACTTTATTTCCAACGACTGCTTTGGTTCAAACTTCAACTTTATTTCCAACGACTGCTTTGGTTCAAACTTCAACTTTATATCCAACGACTGCTTTGGTTCAAACTTCAACTTTATTTCCAACGACTGCTTTGGTTCAAACTTCAACTTTATTTCCAACGACTGCTTTGGTTCAAACTTCAACTTTATTTCCAACGACTGCTTTGGTTCAAACTTCAAGTGATGATCCGACATCTGGCGTCGAAACTTCATCTGATGATATAAACTCATATCTTTTTGACGAAACTGGAAATGCATTTCATTTTTCAACTGGGGCTCTAGCAACTACTGAGGTCGAGACTTCAACTGAGCGTCCAATATCTATTAAGGCTACAACTTCAACTGCAGCTTCTGAAACTACAAAGGCAGATCTAATTACTACTATAATGCAAACCACAATTGCAGATTTATCAACTACTTTGGTGGACAATAAAAAGACAGATTCAACTACTATTTCGATCCAGAGTTCAACTTCTGCTCTAGGCAAAGGTGTATCAATTCCAGTGGTTCAAACTTCAACTTCATTTCCAATAGCAACTTCCGTGATCCAAACTCGATCAACTGGTAAGACTTGTCTCAAACTAGCTCTGTGACTAATTTTCTCTCGTCCCCTTTGTCGCTTAAACTCGCCAACTTTACGATTTCGATTACGCTTCGTAAGAGATTAATTTTTAAAGCTGAATTGTCTACACTTAAGACTCATCTCTTTCCTTGCTTATTCCATCATAAACTGATTTCTGGTTTTCCCTGATCTGTCAGATTTCGATCTGGTTTCTACAATCGATTACGAGTCTAAGCTCCTATCGACTGATGTCTTTGACATTATGATGTCGGCGCAATGGAAGTCATTGAATTTTATTGGATTGAACTTCATTGTTTCTTCAGAATCGGGCTACATGCTAAACTGTTTGATTTTAATTGCAGACGTATTTAGAAACATCTTCAGACTGAAATCATCAGAGGAAAATCTCCAAGTGGTCCTTGACTCATGTTTCAAAAGCCGACAGATGTCGTGTGCAGCCAAGTGTGGTCTGCTGAAGAGGTCGATCTGCGCTGGGTTCCAATATGGTCCACAGAACACTTGTTGTCTCATTGGTCTGAACGCAATGATGAAGGGGACTCGACAATATGCGGCTGATTGGAACATCTGGATTAGAATCTAGGATGATTTTCATCAAAGAATGTCGTAATATGCATAGATAGCGATCTGTTAATTGACTGTGCACACATGAAAACATTCATAGTTATTTGAATGGGAGGCTTTAGCACACCAATGGTATACGAAGCCCCCTTAGCAACTGCTCTGCCTCCTCCCTCTGGTCTCTCTGGCAACCGGACTCAGACCTCCACTGGACATCGATCTCGGTACAATCCTTCTGATATGACGCAGCGTTCGTAAATAAGCTGGTGCCCTGCGCCTAGCTTCAGAGTAACGATTTAGAAATTTGGACACATCGACCGTTAACAGCTTCATTCTTGTTCATCCGACTTCTTCCGAATCGTCCGTTTGTTCTGCTTCTTCTTTGCTCCCAAGTTCTATTGATTTTTCGTTGGACCATTTAATGGATGAAATTCTCATGTGTCGTGTTCTAAAGGCTTCTGTTTTATTTTAAGATACAGCAAGCTAAGGTAGCTGAAGTAGTAAGACCAAAGCAATTGTAATAGGCACGATGCACTTAAATATACAGATCGAATCGTCATTTGCACTAAAGAAGCAACGACCCTCATAGCCAGATGAACGCCATGTACGATCTGTAACATGAAAATGGTGTCTAAAAGCCAGAATCGAATAGCCGTGTTTTAGTACTGAGCAAAATAATTCGACTGTGTAGGCCCTATGTATGTGTGAATGTGTTTATGTGTGTATGTGTGTATCTATGATATGCATGAATATATGTATGCACGCGTGGGTACGCATGCATACATGCATGCATCATGTATGTACGTACGATGAACGTGTGGATGATATGTGCAGAGGGTGAGCGATGTGGCGTCACATAGCTAGTTGATAGAGAACAACACTCAGAGGTAGACTGAGATGACGCACCCGTATGCACATGGTCAGTCTGAATTACTGGACACTGACCGACTGACCAAGCTCCACATAGACAGAGAGACATAAAAGGGACAAAGGTAGATATGGACACAGACATAGAGAAGATTGAACGAAGGTAGACCTACCTATGTGTAAGTAAGTAAGTAAGTAAGTATGGACTTTAATGCTCCGCCTGCAAACGCACTGCGGCTGACAAACGGGTTATACAAGTGCAAGAAACAAAAAAAACATAGCAATGAGCGAGTATTGCTCAAAACCTTACCCAACTATGTTTTGGTCATACTGTGGAAGTAGCCTGTTACTGACAAAACTATATAAATTGTCGCAATTACAATTACACGACAAACCGAACCGGTTGAATTCGTCTGATAAGCAGAAGCTGATCTGACCATTTAAGCAGAAGCAGTTGTACGTTTAGAGACCAGTTCAGAGTTCGTTCGTCTTCGCTTAAACAGTCAGACTGATTCACACTGCATTGTGATTCTTCAATAAACGACATCAACACTGTCGGGCGTCTTCGATGATGGGGGTGACCCACAGGCCGCACGAGCGATCATCCGGCCGGCCTCGGTCGTAGGCGACGCCGATCACGGGCCTCATGCTGTATTGCGACACGAGCCGACCTTCCTACATTACGATCTTATAGATACTGACCTGATTACAGCTTGGTTTTGTTGCGCCATCGCTTGATGCCTTGTATGGCGCTATATAAGTTACTAATTATTATTGCATGAAATCAACTAGGCCCCTACCTATATCACTTATTTATATGTGCATAATACGTTTTGTATATAGGAGTGTATAATTTATGTGTATAGCCTACTTGTATGTATTTGTTTTAAACGTTTTACAGCAACTATAAACAGCTTACGAAAACCCTAATGTAAACTATGATATCTGTTAACAGATTTCAGTGTATAAGGTTACATGAATAAATGACAAATATTCGTATGCAAACTGCCAAATTTCTAAATCGTACTTAACAGATTCACGAAAGTCAGAACTGTGGGTTCAGATGTTCTGAACAGAATGCCTTCATCCATTTCCATGCCGAGATCGATGCACTGTTATATTCTTGTCCAGATCTTCCAGTCAGACGCTGGCTGTCGAATCCCGTTCAACATTGCGTCCAGTCCTAGAAGACAACAGGTGTTCTGTGGACCAAACTGGAATCCGGCACAAATGGACATCTTTAGACCACACTTGGCTGCACACGCCTTCTCTCGGCTTTTAAAGCAGGAGTCAAGGATCTCTTGGAGTTTTTCATGTGAAGTTTTCAATTGGAACGTGTTTCTTAAGACACCTGAAAATCGTATCAGATAAAAAGCCGTCTTATCACCATACGTTATAAAATAAATAAGTGCTATACAGAGCGATCATCAAAAAAATAAAATCTAAATTAAAATTCATTAACACATTTATTGTCAAAATGATGAAATGATGAACGTCACGAATCACTACACGTTGTTGCATTTGAAACCATTGATTCACATGGATGGGCTGGTGCATTTGAATCAGTTTGTCATGGAAAGTTCAGGCAAAACAGGACATTTATTTCCCATTTAAGAAACGTTTATTACCGTTTGCTGCTGTTTCAAGAGAGTTTCCTGGAACGATAGGCTGTATCGTCTGAAGCACGGATTTAGTTGGAGATGCTTTTGTGGCTACATTCAACTTAATTGTCGAAGACGAAATTGTGAAAAGCAAATGAGAGGTTTGTTGATTATTCAGAGAAGTCTCGACCGCAGTTGATGCAAAAACTACAAACACAAAAAACATCAGGATATATTTTAATTCGAAAGGATTTACAACATAACCCACATCATCTCAACAATACCGACAAATGGCGATGACAAAAACTCTGTTTACAAAAAATTACAATTAAAACATGTAAGTTAAATTCGTCAGAAGTTTATTCATTTCGCAAATAACACAAAATTTTCCTAAAAGAAGGAAGAGCAGCAACAAACCCGAAGAAGTGGATGCGGGAAGAGGAAGAAGAAGAGAAGTTGAAGGAGGAGGAGCAGAAGGTGACATCCGTCCAACGACGTATCTGCAATACAGAACGTTGTTGCCGTTGGGCATGATGTAGTTAGGACTCCAAATCCACTTGGCTTCAGTTCGAATTCCACCGATGGTTGGCCAAAATCCTGCAGTGCCATCGTTTGATGTGATCTCGGTAGCCATCGGCCAAAACGAATCGTCGTAGCCATTGTTGACCCATCCATTGTAGTAGTTTGGCGTACATTTCCACGCACTACTGGTTACGACGCGACCATTCGTATCGGATCCAAGTATTCCGCCGTAACTCTGACTGTTACTGGCCTGGACTGCTATTGTGGTGACTGTGTTTGGAAGAGAAATTGTGTCAGGAGTGGTTGGGGTGTTGGCGTTTGGGACATTCGTTTGCTGGACTCCATCAAAGTATAGAATCATTTGATCGTCAACGGTTATCGTCAGAAAATTCACGGAAGATGTCGTTGTCATTTTAACAGTGGCTGGAAAAGAATTAATGCGATTTGAAGAAATAAAAAAAATACAAACTTTACCTATGCCTTGAAGCAATACTTGAAGCAAAGCAGAAGCAACAAACTAATGGAAATGAAGTCTTACGAAGAGATAAGTTCTTACGAAAAATGACTTTTAAAAATTGTGCTTACTACAGCATTTTCGTTCATGCAGCTGTTAATGAGGTGCGCAAATTTTGGGCACAATTGGTATTGTGGCTATGTTAAGGCGGATCTGTTATCTTAGACAACAGCTTTTGTAGCGCAACTGTCGGTTCCACAAATACAGTCTATAAAGTGCCGATGCATACATATTTACATTAGAATTCTATTTTCATTATTTTAGTACTTATGCTGATATTTGTGTAATTATTATCAATATTTTCACTTTTATTAGGGTCTACTACTATGACTAATATTTTTATCATCATCATCGTTGTCGTCGTCATTTTCATTATCATCATCATCATCATTATCACTTTCTTCACTCATCCCGGTCCACTTTCGCTTTAATATTTCTCCACTTCAGTCACCTTATCACTTAAATGTGCAAATCGCTGCATAGCCTGTCCCGTCTCTCTGGAACAAACTCCCAACAGAATTTCACCAAATATCCGATCCTTCATACCTCTCAAGAAATCTCTAGATTACGATCATCATCATCATCGTCGTCGTCATCAAAGTCTTTATATTTCTAACGATGATACTATTATTGTTATTTCATATAATATTATAAAATAATTTTAATATTATTATATTGCATACGTTTTGAAGTGATAATGGAAGGAGGAGCAGAAGGTGACATCCGCCCAACGACGTATCTGCAATACAGAACGTTGTAGTTAGGACTCCAAATCCACTTAGCCTCCTTACGAATTCCACCGATGATTGGCCAAAATCCACCAGTGCCATCGTTTGATGTGATCTCTGTAGCCATCGGCCAAAAGGAATCGTCGTAGCCTTTGTTGACCCATCCATTGTAGTAGTTTGGTGTACATTTCCACGCACCACTGGTTACTACGCGACCATTCGTATCGGATCCAAGTATTCCGCCGTAACTCTGGCAGTTATCGGCCTGAACTGCTATTGTGGTGACTGTGTTTGGAAGAGAAATTGTGTCAGGAGTGGTTGGGGTGTTGGCGTTTGGGACATTTGTTTGCTGGACTCCATCAAAGTAGAGAATCATTTTCTCATCAACGGTTATCGTCAGAAAATTCACGGAAGATGTCGTTGTCATTTTAACAGTGGCTGGAAAAGAATTAACTCGATTTGAAGAAATACAAACAAAACTTCAAGCAAAGCTAAAGCTACGAGCTAATGGAATTGCAGTTTTACGGAGAGATACGAGAACTGGCCTTAACCAAATTGGATATTTATACACGTGGAGTCTTGCAAAGAGAAATTCGGTCTGTTTGTTTTACTAATTGAAATTTGAACAGCATTAGGTGTTTCACGCTGTGCATCTGGAAAAAGGTAGGAGCTACTAATGAAATTTGGATCGCTGTGGCTGATATAGCTGGAACCAAATACAGTTAATCGTATATGAAAACTTCTATTGTTCAAAGTAAAGCATCATATGATCGTTTGCGTTGCATTTGCTAAGCACTGAAAACGAATAATCGGTCGGAGTTGAATTGCAGCACAGGCAGAATACATTGAGTGGAAGCAGAAACACTGGCTACAATCAATATATCATTCGTATTCATCTCTTAACATAGAATAATAGACCGGGCAGAGTTACAATTATTGTCTCAAACGCAAGAAAGCAAGAATTGATGCAATCTCGGATGAAGAGACTTTTGAATGAGAAATTGGACACGAAAACAACAGGTTGGTTTAACAATAACCAAATAGAGAAATTGTTTAAGGTTTAATGGTGACATAAGAATCATGAAGACGCATTTCGCTCAGCAAACAATCGGTTTGCAGTTGCTGTTCAAACAGCATCGGTCGATCCAGTGGCTGCAGCTGTCGCTTGAAGTGTTTTCTGAACGTCTCATATCGAAACCTATTGTCTCCCAGCTTTTGTATTCGTCGTCACTTCGCTGTTCAGCTTGATGCTATTGTTTTGTGTAGGCGCTCTTCTCACGGCGGGGCTTTGTTACGGCGCTATAGAAATTGTTGTTGTTGTTGTTGAATGAATACTCGTTTATTGAACATCATAGCTGGCAACTAGAACAAGCTACATGACAATGTGATGTTGTCAATTATGCACGTGTATAACTGTATATCTGGAAATCTAGATGATCGTTTTGTGTACATTAAACCAGCGGTTCTCAAACTTTATTTTTATTGTGCCATTAGGTAAAAAACTCGAATGTTGGCGTACCACGAGCCAAGGTAAGATCACAAACAACAGACGAGCGCGAAACCCCCTTACAATTAGCGTAAAAAATTTAAACTTTTAAGAAAAAGAAGCGCATGGTGGACGCAGAATAGTCAATCAAAGAAAGATGGGCATAAACTCATACTCATAGAAAGTTAAAATTTCTTGAATTTGTTCGCGTACCACTTAACGACACCTGGCGTACCACTAGTGTCACGCGTACCACCGTTTGAGAACCCCTGCATTAAACTATGGCAGAGCAGACACGAATACTTTTTAGAACCGTTTAGAAACGGTGTTAACTTAAATATGTTTTTCGATGTTTGTTTTTATCTAGTTTCGACCTTTTAAGATTGTACAGTTCTTCATTTTGTTGGTTTTGTCTAACATGCTTATGATTAGTCTTGGTGACCATTTCATGTTCGTCTGTTCTGTCCACTTTTAATAGCTTCTATTGCGCCGGTGTCTAATGCACAATGTATCAATCGATGGCGTAAATGTTTCTGCTTCTGAGTCGTTACTGCTTTGTGTAGTATCATCGGATTGTCAGTCTTAGGGCATCGATAATGTTCACTGGTTGGCTAGAATCATTCACGCTTCACTGGTAGTGACACCCATTTGGACAATGCTAAACGTGTATCTACTTTCGGCCTGCGAAGAAAGAGTTATAGAGTCGGTTTTAGCCATGGCGAGACAGGTTTTTGGGTTGTCATCGATTTCCCATTATGCAGAGGCTTAATATGTCGGGAATGTCTATGAAGCCTGCACAGATCAACGAACATGTGGAACGCAAGAATGCGATGCGCTCAGTTACCAACATAGTGAAGATCTGTAGATGAAGCAGAGACCTTTCCATGAACTCAAGGAGCGTTTAACTACATTAGAATTTGTCATTATTTTTTAGTTTTTAACAATAAAGTAGACTTATCGTCAGCACCTACGAGGGCACTTAGAAGGCGTTAAAGAAACAGCCAGCTGTATTCACACAGGAATCGACTTTGTCACCACCCATAAAGCCACACTCCTTGTGTCTATAGCTCACCTGCTTGTTGACGCTGGTGGGTAGCTATAGGCCCATTGTGGACCCATAGAGTGTGGCTGTTCAGGGCAATGCTGTGGATACTCACCGGTTGAAGTAGCCAGTGGCGCTGCTGTGGTGAACTCCACTGATCTGACTTTGTATCTGCAGTAGATGCTGGCGTTTCCCTCGGGCAGTGTGTATCCCGGAGTCCATATCCATCTGGCCTCCGTTCTAATAGCACTGATGCTTTTCCAGAATCCTGTACCATCATTGACTGCGATCTCTGTGGCCGCTGGCCAGGATGAGTCGTTGAATAAAGGGCTGTACCATGGCGTGAACCCTGTCATGTCGTAGGTTAAATTCGCCGTACATCTCCACGCACCACTGGTCACGACGCGCCCATCCGTGTCCGATGCTAGGATTCCTCCGTAGGATACGTCGTTTGTAGCTTGAATTGCTATCGTGGTAACGGAATTGGGAAGAACAGTTTGTGGCGGTGCATCCGCGTTCGGAGGCACACCATTATAGGTCATGACCCCGTCGATGTACAGATAGAGGCTATGGTCCACGTAGAACGTCAGGTTGTTTGCACAAACCATATCACCTAAAACGTTTCAAAGATTATTCTGATGCTAACTGAAGTATAAGATTTGCTATTTTGACACAAAGTATTACAGAATGTTTTAAACTGTGACACACAGAAAGATTGAAGCGCTTCTGAATGTCTCTCCCGCTAGAGGGGGAAAGAGTAGTGGAAACACTCATGGCCAGGAGAGCATAAGGTACGCGGATCGACTCCCGTAACCCCCCTCTAGGGCGGCGCCTTGCATGGCTGCCAAACCGTGTGTTTAATTAAGATATTGATTGTACTTTCATGTTTCAGTGTAATCTTACTGCGTCTGTCGGTTTGAAATAATAAAGAATATTTTAATATTAAAGAAGCCCCTTATAAATGTCCGAATACAATACACAAAAAGATTAAATTCGTCAATTGAAATTCCTTTTGGTTATCAGTAGAACGGCAATTGGCAGTAACTAGGCTATCTCCATTCGTTTCTTCTCCTCTCAGAATCTCTTAGTCTCTCATACCTGTTATCAGAAAGAAGAGCGAATACCAGCGCAGGAAACTCATCGTCACATGAATGCCATTATTTTTCACGATATTTTAAACGTAGTTCATGCAGATTCCTTTGCCAATTTATCCTGGCTTGATTTCAGCTTCAAATCCCAGTAATGATCCGGTCTAAATGAGCCTGCAACATCGACTTTTCTTCCCACTTAATTGTGGGGAAGAAGAGCTTGACATTGTCGTCATACTTCGTCTCGCGGATGTTTGTCGACCGTGGAAGAAACAACTGTAAAGAGATATTGTTTTGTTCTTTTGGAGTTGTT
The DNA here is from genome assembly GCA_963556255.1 of Allolobophora icterica. Lineage (NCBI taxonomy): Eukaryota > Metazoa > Annelida > Clitellata > Crassiclitellata > Lumbricidae > Allolobophora > Allolobophora icterica. The sequence goes on from OY744612.1 coordinate 53,917,987, forward strand.
CTGGAGATCAATGCATTTGATCGGTCATTGTTACCTTTGCACACGAAAGAACGTGCGTGCGAGATATACATGAACGAGGGAGAAGCTTCGATAAACGGGTCAAGTGAGTAGGCGCTATACATCCGTTTGTTAACGATTAGGTAACCAGAGGAGGAAAATCGAAGCAGGAAAGAAGTAAAAAAAAGAATTCAAAAGAAGACAGGATGTTCAAGGACACGAAGACATAGGCAAGGAGGAACTTCGACAGATACGAGAGAAGACAAGCGAATGTCTCACAGATGTTCAATTACTCAGACGGACATTTCGGACTTATCCGTGTTCAGGCAATGAGGTTCAAAGTGAAAATTTACTCGAGAATTATAGCATGAGTGCATTTCTCCAGTACTTATCAAATCAAGGATCTGTATAATTATGCATGGATTTTAGATATGAATGGACACTATTATGGGTAGATTCTGGGTAACATCTTTAAAAGCGTGTGTACGGCGAAAGTGGGCCTACTGATCTTGGGCGGGAAACTGGACTAAGAAAAGACTTCAGTAACAACGAGGGAAGATGAAAACTGGGTCACCTTAAGTGTTAGTATGTTTCATGACTAGATTTCAATGCCAGCAGTGATTTAGAACCCCATTTACAACTTCTTCTTTCCGAAACATACGAGAACCTATCAGACCCTGAACAGAATAGCAGTTGGCCCATTACTCTTTGACATTTTCTTCACTCGTTTCTCTGATTTATTTCGTTGGTTATCAATCGTGGTCTTAATTTCTACAGCCACTAAATGGAAGTTATGTCGCGGAAACCAGTTTCATTAACAGATGCTCAACCTAAACAATGTCCTAGGCAGGTATGGTTAGAAACGGTTCTAGGTACAGTAGAGATATTGAGAGAAAGACAGAGACAGAGACAGACAGAGACAGACAGAGAGACAGAGAAAGACAGAGACAGACATAAGGGGAAGAGGAGGAATCAGGATAGGAATTATTGAAAAGCCGTGTTTTCAGTTTTAAGTGAAGACCTGAGCAGAGATAGGCAGTTGTGCACAGTGGATAAACAACTGTGGATCCATGAACCTGGTGGGTCATCCAACTGCTTCCTAGAAGCGTCGGCCAAGATAAACCTTTTAAGCAGATGCAAAAGACTGAAACGGAGGCGAAGAGATAAAGACGTACTTACACTGGTGCCCATGCCTCTGTGGCGGTTGCCTTGGAGACCAGCGGTGCATTATAGCAAGGAAGAACTGGAACCAATCTCAGAACTGTGAAGCCGGACAACAGACGCAACCCATGACCCACTGAAAACCTCTTACTTGTCCCAGAACATTTTTGTGACTGACCAAAATCCATCGACCTCTCCGGGACATTAACATCGTTGCACTGAGCCCTCATGAGATAGCACTTCACACAACAACAACAGCAACAACAACAACAACAACAACAACAACAACAACAACAATAGTAAAATAGTAAGATCAAATATAATATTGATACAAATAATAGGCTAATAATAATAATAATAATAATAATAATAATAATAATAATAATAATAATAATAATAATAATAATAATAATAATAGTAATAATAATAATAATAATAATAATAATAATAATAATAATGATAATGATAATGATAATAATAAGCACTCATTACTATTAATTACTGTTAATAAAAGCATTATAAATACAGTAAATACTATTAATAATATTATATTAAGACTTAATGTCATATTCGTAAATTACAATAATAAATAATAATTAATGTAACAATAATAAAAACAATAATAATTTAATATTAATAACAATTAAATATATTTATGTTTCTTGACAAGCTTACTTACAAACCGCAGTAAGTAGGACTTAACGGTGAAACACATGATAGTAACCAATTGCGTTATGTCAACTGGTATGAGAAATAAACGAATAGGGCCTATTTGATTTGATTTGATTGAGTACAACTATCGAGATCTTATAGAACACACATCTTGACAGTCCGTTCATTTTACAGCTGCCCCCTAAGGAGTGGGAAGGCTGAGTCGACCTTTAAACAGCTTGCGGGTATCGAATCGCGTTTTTCAGGATCTAATGATCTTCAAGCAAGAGTGTAAGGTTCCTTAATCCCCCCCCCATTAATTTGTTATTATAATTAATGGAAATCCCTGCAGGCACTGCACTCATTAATGATTAATTTGTGTTAAATCAAACGCCTAGCTCATTTAATATGCATGATGTCACTCGGGTTGAAAGCAATGTTATCGCTAAATGCTGTGTAATGACGTTACACAATGTGACGTCATAAATATGATATCTCTTATGTGGCCAACAATTACCTCTGGCTTTTAAATTGATTCTATGGCGTCGAATTATTGCTACGGATCACTGTTGTCTTAAACTATTTCTCCCGTCAACGGTCTTGCCATCGCAGACGGATTTTCTACAGGAGTTCGGCCGGAGTTGGTTGGTTACAAGTCCCTATTTCTACGTTGTATTTCAGCCTGTTTTCCTGCCTCTCTCTGTCTGTCTCTCTCCCTGTGTCTCACTGTCTGTGTGTGTGTCTCTCTCTCTGTGTGTCTCTCTCCTCTCTCTCTCTCTCTCTCTCTCTCCTCTCTCTCTCTCACTCTCACTCTCTCTCTCTCTCTCTCTCTCTCTCTCTCTCTCTCTCTCTCTCTCTCTCTCTCTCTCTCTCTCTCTCTCTCTCTCTCTGTTTTTCTCTCTCTGTTTCTCTCTGTCTCTCTCTCTCTCTGTCCCTCTCTCTGTTGTGTCTCCGCTTTTCTCGTACAGGTGGGTCAGTCATTCATCTGTGACTTGATTTATTATTTGTTCCCCGAGTGAGAACGGCGTTCCTATGTTAGTATTGGCCCTCCACTGTGGAATCAGCTTCCTCCTTCGGTCCGGGCTGTAGTATTATCTGTTAGTCCTGCCACAGATTTTCGTTGTCTTAAAAATTGCCTTTATTCCCGAAGACTTTCGCACTGGGTAGAGGCGCTTTATATGTTTTGAAATATTATACTATACTATGATGTCATCAAAGTTTATCATCATCTCTTTCAACTCCGTTGCACCCGCGAGTCCTCTCTCTTCTCTCGTCTTTCGGATTTCCATATGGATTTTCGAAGGGATTCTCAGTTAAATCTTTGGCATCGTTATGTTGGCGCTATAGAAGTCATTAGATTTGATAATCTGTGGAATTGCAGCAGTCTAGCCTCGTCCATAAATGTACCTTTAATCCAAATGAGTTAAGTTTAAGATATTTGTTCATAGGTTTAATACTACTATAATATTTGTTCGTTTCTTTTTCGTCTGCGATGAGCTGCCAACATTTCGCTGATTGGTAATTGTTAAAGACGGAAGCTCGTTTGAAAGAATTAGCTTTTATTTTGAACATCTAATCTAAACCATTGTTTTGTTTCAAGGATCTAATTACGATCAAATCCATTGTGTTTTTCATTGTCTTAGAATTTGTATGCGTCTGTAACTCTTCGTCGTTCCTCTTCTCCTTCGTCTTCTTCTTACAACTGGAGACCACAGAAAGACCTACAACGTCCAACAACCGAACTTCGGTTGAACGCGACTACCTGCAGCAAATGCCTGTCGCATCGACTTGTAAGTGATCAGAAAAGGTTTCATTGTTATTTCCCGGTAAACTTACTGTGGACTATGGAACTGTATTTAACCAGGAAAGACTCACTGCTCAAACTCAGAAAGCGTTTAGTTAGAAAATTTCTGGATACCGAGCTAATTACGGCTTGGTTTTGGTGCACCATCGGTTAATGCCTCGTGCATAAGACACCGGCGCAATAGAAGTTACTAATTACAATTACTTTTAACTCGATTTCCCTGCTCTAGGGAAGTTAAAATATGCAGGCGTAAAGAAGAAGAATAACGAGATGGCCATATATCTGAAGAATGTCGGTGCAAACTCAACTAATTACCTTAAATGCTTATACTTCAATCTGGTCCGAAGATTAAGAATTCAGTGACAGTTTTGTGCGTTCTGTCAGTTGTTTAATTTAGTTGAGAACTAACTAAGAACTCACCTGTTTTCTCTCGCTTCCCCTCCATCGGATGACTTCTTCTTTCTTTGACTTCTTCTTCCTGGTTTCTCTAATCCGATTGTGACTTTGACTACGACGCACCGACCGTCGATGGATGTTTTCTTATTTAAGGGCGCTATGGAAGTCACGTGATTTCATTAGATGGATTTGATTTGCTGATCATTTTCATTGTGTTTCTGTTTCAGCTGCATTCCAAGATACATCGAAAACGGTAACTATCAGTTTCTTTACGTTTCGCCTCTTGAGTCAGACCGAAATAAAAATGTACAATGTTCATGCAAGAAATGTCAGTAGGCCTACTTAGATCTTCAATTTGGGAAGATCTGATGGTCGTATGGTCGTTCTCTCGTGTAAACGTCGAAGAATTTTGTTCATTACTTGGTATCTATCTTTGGACAGGCTCTCTGACTTGACGCAGCACTCGTGAATAAGATGTTGTCTGCGCCTAGCGTTTAATTAGCTCTTTTTAAATTTTCTACTTTGCGGTTTCGCGAATTTTACATCTGATATACAAGGTTATTGTTTGTGTCACTTTCTTGGATGAATTCCTGCGATCAAAGTCGGTTTAAGATCCTTTTTAAAGTTTGTTTTACCTCATTGAGTTTCTTCTGTGTGTTCGTCTGAATGCCTGCAGTGGGGATGCTCTTGAAACCAGTGATAACAAAAATGCAAATGTAGTTGTAAAATAGTGAAAGATGAAAGTAGATATAATTAACACATAGTAGTTGATTTTTGTGCCTATCTATAATAAATTAATTGCAAGATCTGCCGAATGAATCACTCGAAGACATTCTTGAGAAGGTCGTTAGTGTAGGTGTATGGAAGTGAGAGGAGATCGAAAGCAAGAGAAATGTGCGTGGAAAGAGAAAGCCAATCGGGTGATGGCCCGACTGATCATTGTTGAAGCGACGTCCTTACAACCAACCGATTTCGACTTGACAGATTGAGTGAAACTTAGGTCAGTTTGTGAAGTCAAAGATGTAGGACCTCCAGACGCTACAACTCAGAGCAATAGGAATCGCAATCATTTATCCGCTGTTCCTTGAAACGAAATTATCAGAGGCGCTCCCAAGCTAGTAAACAACCTTTGACAAGAGCCAAGATCATTAAAGTCATTTTCCTAAGATGTTTGGCAACCTGGATCCGATTGATGGACCTGGGTAACAGCTTTAAAAATTGGCCTAAAGATGCAGACAAGCAAGAATTTGTTAGTTTAACTGATTCTCGCCTTAGATATAAATTACGGGTCAGTTTTGAATCGGCTTACCGAAGAAGACACAGCCATACGAAGCTGGTTTCAGATGAGCCTTAACACTTGAAACTGGATCGAAGTGTATGGCTTTGTTAATCAATAAATGATTAACAAAGTCTGTTAATCATTTATTGCGTATTTCAAGTAACTCGATTCGTTGGTTTTGGATTTGGGGAGTCGCGAAAATGTGACGCCTCCCGTACGTAAGTCGCCTTAAACGCCTTTCACCCGCAATTTATACCTAAGGCGAGAATCAGTTAAACTGACAAATTCTTGTTTGTCTGCATCTTTAGGCCAATTTTTAAAGCTGTAGGCCTACTACAACAGTTATAGTCTAAATTTCGATTGGGTTTTGACTAAATTCCTTTCTTCCATCTGGTGGGAAACTGACTGTGGACTCTAATTCTTCTGCCATCTGATCGGAATATCACTGTGACCTTTGACCTGTCGGGTTTGTAGTGCTTGGAATCACTTCAGTCCTGAGAAGTTCAGTTTCCAACGGTGCTGAGAAGTGAAATCCAGAGCAGCTGTCTTTAACGGTACGCTCGACAGCTCGTAATAGGTGTGTGCCCTTAAGAGCTCTTAAGGTCTACAGTCTCGATTACTTGTAGGGCTATGCGTCAGTGGAGCGGCCACCTTCAAAGCTCATAAAAGTTCACAATTCACTTTCAGACCTCTTGACAGTTCAACCCGCGCAGGTCAAGTGTGACTGTTCGTCTCTGAAATCATCCGGAAGAATCGTATAAATGATTCCGAACAATTATGTTACAATTATGCTCGACTCTTTACACTTCTCTAGCGCCGTTATTTATGTAAAGTGCATCTGCACTAGGGTTTCTATGGCGATCTTCGTATGGCCTCGACCCTGCTCGTTTTTTTTAATTGATCGACTGGGTTAGATTCTTCACCACCGCTTCCCACCGTTACATGGGGAAGAACACGTTTTGTTTTGCTGTGATGTACAAAAGCAATGACGTCGGAGAACAGGTAACTCTGAAACACGTAATTCCCTAAGCTAGAGCGATGGACCAAAACCGGTCAGGCAGTTACAGGCAGTTACGACCAGGCAGTCGTATTTTAGGACATTGGCCTATCGCCTGTGTGGCTTCTAGCCTAGGCCTACATGTAGTGTACACGCCGTGGTGTACGAATGAGGCAGTCTAGATTAGAAACAGACGTATACGGAAATTGATAAGCTGTTGTACAAAGGACCAACTGCTCTTGAATAGAAGATCAACATTGTAACAGGGCGTACGTCTTATCACATCGACTGATAGTCGTCGCCTATTACGGTCGTATTCTCTGCTACGAGAAACTCTGGTGGTGTATGAGAAACGTTCACTCTGAAAGTCTAATATTAATTACAAGGTTTATCAGTTGAAACTGCGCAGACGGTAATAAGAGAAATAGACTTCGTCGGATTCTGAAAAAATCAAGGAGCGAAGGATTCAGGAGATACTATCACTCTACACAGAATTGTTTTGTGTGAGTTATTCGCTGTTTATTTTAGATGTTATGTAAATGTAGACGTTTTGCTAAAGTCACCGTATGTCAATCACCCTGCTCCTGTTTCATTGTGTTTACACTGTGTTATTCATCACAATCGCTGCCCGTTTGAATGGGTGCCACGCTGATTAAAGGTCCCCGTGTACGGACCGTTTGAATGGGTGCCACGGCATTTAAGATCCCCGTGTGCGGACCGTTTGAATGGGTGTCACGGCATTTAAGGTCCCCGTGTACTGACTGTGTGAATGGGTGCCACGGCATTTAAGGTCCCCGTGTGCGGACCGTTTGAATTGGTGCCACGGCATTTAAGGTCCCCGTGTGCGGACCGTTTGAATGGGTGCCACGGCATTTAAGGTCCCCGTGTACGGACCGTTTGAATGGGTGCCACGGCATTTAAGGTCCCCGTGTACTGACTGTGTGAATGGGTGCCACGGCATTTAAGGTCCCCGTGTACTGACTGTGTGAATGGGTGCCACGGCATTTAAGGTCCCCGTGTGCGGACCGTTTGAATTGGTGCCACGGCATTTAAGATCCCCGTGTGCGGACCGTTTGAATGGGTGCCACGGCATTTAAGGTCCCCGTGTACGGACCGTTTGAATGGGTGTCACGGCATTTAAGGTCCCCGTGTGCGGACCGTTTGAATGGGTGTCACGGCATTTAAGGTCCCCGTGTGCGGACCCTACTTGTTCGAAGAATCTTTGTCGCAGAGTTGACTTTGTCCAAGATGGTCTTTCTCTGTTGTCGACTCGTTTAAATTGGTATCTGAGAATCAGAAGAGGCGCAATATAAATGATCATTCACAATTACAAAACACGTGACTTCCCACAACTCTAGCGTCAATAGTCGACACGATGTTCGGAGTATAACAATTGCGATGACGTTGGTTTCAGGAAAAGAAGACAATGGCTTCTAGTCCAGAAAACGTGAGACTTGATATGGACAATGCAACAGACACCACAGAGTCCTCATCGCATCCTCTGCCTCCTTATCCTTCTCCCCATCCTCATTCTTTTCATCCTCCTCCTGCCCAGCCTCAGTGGCCTCTGCCTAGCTACCCATCAGCACCCCCGCCGGAGTACGGTCAAGCTGTAGGCGGCAAAGCCTACGAGGCCTCGAGCGCCACTGGACCGTATCTGTACACAACCAGTCAAGCGAATCAGCCGCAACAGATTTTCCTGCCGCCGTATTCTCCGGCGAACGACGGCCAGGCTCAGCAGTTCGTTCTGATCGATGGATCTCCTATGAGGAGTGGCCACCAGAGTCAACCGTCGTTCCTGGCGCACTTCATGCTCTCCTGTTGCGTCTTCTGGTGCTGTGGTTGGATGTGCGGAGGAATTGCATTCATCGTCGCCTGTAAGTACAGGCAGAGGCGCTACATAAATTTAAAATCGTCAACAGCCTCGAAAATTCATTTCTCCATGGCAGAAAATATAATTAGGAAATCATTCCAAGAACATGTCTTAGTTCTTTAACTGATTTGAGTGAAGGAAGTCAGTGGTTGTTCTCAGTGCAGAGTGAATATTCATTGTGGAGTTAGCACAGACACTTTTTCTGTGTCTGCTGCTGTTTAGCCAACTTTATCATCACTGATGAAACCTCGAAGGAAATCTAATATAATTATCTTCAATTTCATTGAATGATTTCAGATCATGGCTGTAATAAAACTCTTCTTCTTTCTTCTTTCTTCTCTTCCATCAGTTTCCCGACGATGAGGCTCTTATGAAGTTTCTCCATAGTGTTCTGTCTCTGACAGTTTCGCGCACCATGGTTAAATCCGTGCCTTTGCTTTTCAAGTCTTCCTTGACATTGTCCATCCACTTTTTTCGTGGTCTCCCTCTACTTCTCTCTCCTTCGATCCACCCATGTAGGGCTGCGACTGGTAATCTGCTGTTGTCCATCCTTTCTACATGGCCAAACCATTTGAGTCTTCTTTTTTGTATCTTTTCTACTACCGTTACCTCTGCGCCCAACTCCTTCCTTGTTGTTATATTTCTGATTCTTTCCCTTCTACTTCTGCCCCTTATTCTCCTCAGCCAGCTCATCTCTGTTACCAATAGTCTTCTTTCATCTTCTCTCTTCAGGCACCAACACTCTGATCCATATAGCAACACTGGTTCCACAAAGGCATGGTATAGTCTCATCTTGGTTCCGATGGAGATGTTTTTTGCCTTCCACATTTTGTTCAATCCTCCGAATGCCGCGCAGGCCAATCCACATCTTCTTTTGATGTCTTCTGTGCAATTGCCATCTTCCGTTATCGTTCCTCCTAGGTATACGAATTTCGTGACTTGTTCTAATGTTGTGTCTCCTATCTTTATATTTATCTCCTCGTGTTGTTTTCCAATTGTCATGGTTTTTGTTTTTTCTACGTTTATTCTAAGTCCCAGTCTCTTGCTGCTGCTGTCTACTCGATCTGTAAGCTCCTGTAGATTCTTGCTTGTGTTGGCTATTAAATCGACATCATCAGCAAATCGTAGATTGTCTGTTATTCGTCCGTTGATGTTTATGCCTACTTCCTCTCGTCCCTTTGCCAGTCTCATCACCATCTCCAGTAGCAGGTTAAATAAATCTGATGACATTCCGCATCCCTGTCTCACTCCTACCTTGATTTTAAACCATTGTGTCAATTCGCCGTCTACTCGTACTGCACTTACAGACTTGCTGTACAGGTCTTCTATTAACAGTACGAGCTCTTCCGGTATTCCACAGTGTCTCATTGATCTCCACAGTCCTTCTTGCCACACACTGTCAAATGCCTGTTTGTAGTCTATGAAATTATTGTACAGTGTTTTATTGTAAATGTATACCAATAATAAACTGTGGATGGTTAATTAGAGAGCAAACTTCTGTAGCTTCTTTTCAGTCAAAACCAGCCGTAGGCCACCTGTTCCTAACACTATGAAAAGATTCGTGTATTCTATGTTGTCGTCTGTCTCGTTTTTTTCAGTGATCGCTCAGAATTCGGCTGCATCCGGGGATGTGAAAGGAGCCCGTCGCCTTGGTTACGTGTCACTCGGTCTGTCCATCTGCGGACTCATTATTGGAGCAATCGTGACGATTGTGGTCATCGCAGAAGCTGCCCAGTAATGAGCTGAGGACCAGGGAAAGCGTTAGGACTTTATTAGGACCCAGATCGATCGTATTTAACAGAAACATTTCGTAACAGTCAGCGGTGTGTTTAAGAGAACAGCATTTTGCCAAAGGAACACATTCTGTGCCTTTCCAAGCTCAAACCAACAGGTGGTTGAGTTCGTTCTAAAATTCTAAATAGCAACTGTTCTTTGTCATCTGATATCCATTCTCTGATACTGTCGTCTTGTGAAGTAATTGTTGCTGTGATTCAAAATTTATATTAACTAATGATAGGCGCTCTCTAGGCTAAATAGTTACAATGTGAAGATAACGGAAGAGTCGCCAGTGGCCGTTCCACGCACACACGTGGAACACAACTAAAAGATTCCTATCCACGGTTGCAGCTTAGACCGTTGTCCTCTGATGAGGTTTTCCTGAAGAGGCGCTATATAAATCTGTCATTACATTACATTACCTTGCAAGCTGCGTCGATTGTGTGTGGGCGATGGTAATTGGTAGCGTCCACTTGACACGATAGCGCCACCGCTGTGCAGTCGAATGCACCTCCAGCCATCCATTGAGCCACCCTGGTAAACGCAAGGTATTCATCGCCTGCTGGTCAGTAGATCGAAGCGATCTACCAAGAGGCGAAGGTCAGGGTCACTCCAAAGCCCCACGTCCATCCTTCTCCTCCGTTGAGACGGAAACTATCATACTGCATAGGCCATCTCCAGGTCCAAAGCTACATTCAGGAAGTCCATCCCTCCTCATGAAGAACGAGGAGATATGCGAAGAAAATGCTCTGAAAACGTAGAATAACGAAAGCAGAAAGCTAAGAGGAATAAGCTCTTAACCTACTGGTATCTTGGATATTCAGTAGTTGTAAGAGTCAGTAAGATTGGGACTTGCATTGCTCACCATGTATGCAGTGTAGGTGCTGACCCTCCGGTTTCTATGCTCCTCTAAATGTAGGCGCTATATAAATGCCACCATTTCCTTTGTATTAGACAAGAAAACTTCCATTATCTCCATTTGTCGTTTGATTTACGACTCAATTATTGCTGAAATTATTCAAATATTTGATTAGAAGCATTTCCCACACTCTAATCTCGATATAATTATAGGCCTATATATCACTCACTGTCGTTATCTTTTATCTCTGTGTGTCTGTCTCTTTACATGTGTGTGTGTCTCTCTCATCTTTCTCAGAGTATCCCCTCACAACGTCTCTCTTCCTCTCTCTTTATCTGCAGTTGTGGCCTAGGCCTATTATAGACAATAAGGGTTTTCTAGAAATTCGGTCCATTAGTTGGACCGCTGATCATCGAAACACAGTGGCTTTTGTTTCAAGTGTTTAATCGGTTTAACATTGCCAATAGTTGGATATATGAATCCTTCCTTGCCTCTTCCCTATTTCCCTTCTATAGGCTCAAACCATCCTCCTCTTCCTCTTTCTCCTCCTACTCTTCCTCCTCCTTCACCTATTACCACTGCCACTATCACCACCACTACCACCACCACCACCTCCACCACCACCACCACCATCACCACCACCACCACTACTTCTAGTACTACTACTACTACTACTACTACTACTACTACTACTACTACTACTACTACTACTACTACTACTACTACTACTACTACTACTACTACTACTACTACTACTACTACTACTACTACTACTACTACTACCACCACCACTACTTCTAGTACTACTACTACTACTACTACTACTACTACTACTACTACTACTACTACTACTACTACTACTACTACTACTACTACTACTACTACTACTACTACTACTACTACTACTACTACTACTACTACTACTACTACTACTACTACTACTACTACTACTACTACTACTACTACTACTACTACTACTACTACTACTACTACTACTACTACTACTACTACTACTACTACTACTACTACTACTACTACTACTACTACTACTACTACTACTACTACTACTACTACTACTACTACTACTACTACTACTACTACTACTACTACTACTACTACTACTACTACTACTACTACTACTACTACTACTACTACTACTACTACTACTACTACTACTACTACTACTACTACTACTACTACTACTACTACTACTACTACTACTACTACTACTACTACTACTACTACTACTACTACTACTACTACTACTACTACTACTACTACTACTACTACTACTACTACTACTACTACTACTACTACTACTACTACTACTACTACTACTACTACTACTACTACTACTACTACTACTACTACTACTACTACTACTACTACTACTACTACTACTACTACTACTACTACTACTACTACTACTACTACTACTACTACTACTACTACTACTACTACTACTACTACTACTACTACTACTACTACTACTACTACTACTACTACTACTACTACTACTACTACTACTACTACTACTACTACTACTACTACTACTACTACTACTACTACTACTACTACTACTACTACTACTACTACTACTACTACTACTACTACTACTACTACTACATCTTTAGCAATTACCTTATGAAAACGGAAGAAAATGCATACTTTCGCATGAACTTTAGCCTATAGGATAGGTGACTTGCGTACGTTATCAGAGGACGATGGTTGACCCTAACCCTTACGTTTTCAGATGACGAGGATAGCGGACACAGTTGTCACACGCATGGTTATTACCCACATCGTCTAAAAACGTAGCTTTGTTGGTAAACAAACTCTCTATTAGTATAGCACATCGTCTTTCGGTTTCCATAAGAAAAGATCAGATATTTGCAGATGCCACCAGTTCCTCTACTCATCACCCCACAGGCTCTTCTACTCAAAACCCCACAGACCTCCACTCCAAATCTGAGTCTCATCTCTTCAAGAGTCCAATCTTTCTCGTCCTCAACGAAACCCACCTTAGCAGGTCCTTTGTCTCCTCTCTCTGGTCTCTCTGGCAGGACACGGATCTCCACTTTGCATCTCTGGACAACCCCTATGACATTACGCAGCGTTCGTGAATAAGCTGGAGCCCTGCGCTTAGCTTCAAAGTAGCGCTTTAGAATTTGGAGTTTACTATTACTATTACGACTACAGAAAGAGAAAGATAAGACTTCAATCTTGAAAGGCTACAAATGGAATATCTTCATTCGGAGACTCACTTTCAATGTTGACTTTCTTATCTCGGATCTGTGATTTGTCTTAAGTTCTAAATAAATTGAACAGTTCAAAGTCCGATCTCGAGACATCCTTACTATCTGTCGAGTGTGACTGAGTGTGCGTCGGAGAGTCATCGCCATCGCTTAGGTCTCTCGTAATATCTTCAAGGTGTAGACAAACAGTCAGTGAAATACACTCAGGACTTACGGACTTTCAGAGTAAGCTGTGTATATCTTTTTAAATAGCAACTTTTATAGCGCTGATGTTTACTGCACAGGGCATCAGCCGATGGAGCACCATAATCAGGGTGACAGAGGATGATGCTTAAGCTCTTTCAGGTGATTATCTGTAAAATTAATTAAAGATATTGTGGCTCTCATTTAGCTGTGAAAGTCTCGGTTGCTTTGCAAATTTTCTCGCTTTATAGAAATCTTGTGTACGCCTCATACGGCGTGATAGCAAGCATGAACACGCTAGGTCGCTCCGAGTTTTGATTTCCGGTCCCAACCTCACTCTTTCAAGAGCTGGAATACACTAGTCGGACGGACAAGGAATACGGACCCGGAAGGTGGATGCGAATCTTTACCCACTGAACGTCGGGCTACATACAGCCTGGAGACGAACTCAGGACTGGGACGATTAACGAATCGTGGAAGCGACGGAGAGGTAATGCCATTGTAGCGGTAAGGTTGAGTTACGGCGCCATATAAATTGTCGTTTTTATTATTAATATTATGCAATTAGGCCTAATGGTGATTTTGTAGTTTCTTGTGTATTTCGTTCAGATGTTAATCTGTGTGCTGTGGGTCGCTTTAGTCGATGAGTTTCCGGTCGATGTTGAGGGGAATGCACAGAAACAATTGTTAATCCCACGAACCTGGACTTGAACTAAGAATTCTGTGGAAATCGAGCCATTCGACCTTTCACGGATCTCGTAACAGTCTCTAAGCATCTTAAACTTGGCGACTTTGCACTTTATTAGTTATTCTCCTTATTATTGGGATATGTCTAAGCAGATTTTGATATTCTTCCTTTCTGATTCTTCTTCTTTGTCTTATCCTGTCTTTGTCTTGGTCTTGTCTTTGTCTTGTCTTTGTCTTTGTCTTATCTTGTCTTTGTCTTTGTCTTTGTCTTTGTCTTGTCTTGTCTTTGTCTTTGCTTTATCTTTGTCTTTGTCTTTGTCTTGTCTTTGTCTTTGTTTTATCTTTGTCTTGTCTTCGACCGCCCTCGATCCCGAGATTGGCCGCACCACTGACAATTCCATCCACTTCTGTTTTAATAATCGGTCGAATGATAATTCAGTCGACAACTTTCAGTTATCGTTCCTCTTTCACAGCACATACTCGAAATATGAACGCTTCGTCCTCTGCTTGACAGATGCGATTAGAATGCATTCTACTCCAGGATTCAATCGTTTGTCTTTCTCTCAGTTCATGATAACTCAATGATCTGGTGCCTACTCTTCATTCATTTCAAATGCCTTGATTCTCACCTCCTCATCCTTCTTAATGGTCCAGCTCTCACAACCATACATTGCAACTGGCCACACATGAACCTCCATGAGTCGTATTTTTTGTTGCAAGCAAGATGTTGTGACTTTTCCATCACAGTTTCATCGTTACCCCCAGTACAACGTCGCTTCGCTAACCTTAACCGAATTTCTTTACTCAGTTTCCTCGGTGATAAATGAGCCAAGATGGTGGGAATGTGTCGACCTGCCTAGCACCCTGCTGTCACATGTGCTACCATTTATTCATTTTCTACTAGAAAATATTAATCATTTGGTGTTTATCTGAATGTTTTAGCGGCAGCGGACGTCATAAAAAATCTGAGAGAGTACGTAAGATGTCGCACAAAACGACTGATTCGGAAGAGGAACAATTGCTTCCTCGTCCGCAACAGACGACTCCACAATATCAACAGTTTTACCCGATTTCGCAACCGTCGCAGTATGGTCAGTCAAACGTGCAAGTGCCAGGTACTGCGTTCATTGGACCGTATCCAAACGTTGCCAATGCAGGTGTGCCTCAGTATCCGCCGCCGTATCTGCATGGAAGCTCTAACCAGATGCAACAGGTGGTTGTTGTGGGCCAGCAGCAGCAGCCACAGGTGGTCATTGCACCTCCTGCGCCAAGGACCTACACGTGGCACATTGTCTTGTCATGTATTGTCTTCTGGTTCTGTGGCTGGATCTGCGGTGCCATCGCCTTCGCTCTTGCAGGTCAGCATCTTACATTCCTGCATCCCTTCTTTCTTCGTTCCTTTCTTCCGTCCTTCCATCCACCCATCCTTCCGTCCGTCCACCCTTCATTCCTTCCATCAGTCTAGCCATCCTTTCACCCTGACTTTCATCAATCCGCCTTCCTTCTGTCCATCTATCTATCCTTCTCTCCTTCCTTCCTTCGTCAGTCCGCTTCCTTCCTCCCCTCCCTCCCTCCATCCTTCCTTCCATCCTTCCATCGATCCATCTGTTCTTCTGTCCATGTTCCTCCGTTCTTCCCTTTCGTCCTCTGTTCCTTCTTCGCTTCTTTCATTCCATCCGTTCTTCCGTCTTTAACCGGAATCGTGGAGTCTTCTGATTTGAGCCATGAATTCCGAATTGATTAAATCAATTAATTAGTAATAAATATCCCGTTGATCACAATGGATGGCATCGGATTCTTCGGATATCGAAAATGGATTAAGATTATTCCAACAAAATCTATATCATTGTCTCTATTATAATCGCTAATTGATTAACCTTTGTTCTTATGACTTTCTGAGGTCCTTAAAAATGCGCTACAGCAATGTCTCTTATACATGCAGTACAATGTCATATACATACATATTCTATATATTGTAAATACTTAAGTATATCATAAATTACATACACATCGTAAATTATATTATAAAATAATTTTTAAAATATAGATCACCAGACTTATGGATGCATTAATGCATCTAAGCTTCAATCCATACTTAATGCTGCTGCCCGCCTCATAGGGGGCATCATCAAGTTTGCCCAAATCTCTTTCTTACATCCGGAACTCCCTTCATTGGCTTCCCATTCACCAACGATCCAATTTAAGGTCCTTCCCCTCATGCGCAACTGTCTTGTTGGCTCAGCTTCACTGTATCGCAGGGCTTACTGCACCCCGGTTTCAGTTTGTCTGCTCGGGTCTCTCTC
This sequence comes from Allolobophora icterica, assembly GCA_963556255.1. Taxonomy (NCBI): domain Eukaryota; kingdom Metazoa; phylum Annelida; class Clitellata; order Crassiclitellata; family Lumbricidae; genus Allolobophora; species Allolobophora icterica. The sequence goes on from OY744612.1 coordinate 53,934,208, forward strand.
CGGTCATTTGCCCGTGGCCACTTGATTCGGATGCGCACTGCTACGGCCCAGTCTCGTAGCTTTGCGGTTGTGGGCCCTTCCAGCTGGAACAGCCTGCCTCAGGCCCTTAGGCTTGACCTCCTCTCTCTCCTGCCCAGTTCCGCAAGCGCCTGAAAACATATCTCTTTGTCAGTGAAGACACTGACCCGGGTCGGGAGCGCCTCTGATTATGAGTGACGCTATATAAATTCTCGATTACAATTACAATTGATGCTTAACGATGTGGTTGAATGGCGATCGGTTGGTCTTTGTTGTGTTTCAGTTCATGCGAGAAGTTACTCAGAGTCTGGTCAGATGGCAGGCGCCCGTCGCCTTGGCAACATGTCAGTCGTGGTTTCAGTCGTCGGAATTGTAATCGGAGTGGCAGTCATGGCAGTCGTCATCGCTCACTTCACGTTCGAAGAAAAACATTAAGACCACCAGCAACAATGAGATTGTCGATAACAATGGGACCATCGGTAACCATAGGACAACCAACAGTAATAAGTCCACCAACAATAAAACCATCAGAAACAATAAGACAATCAATAACAATGAGATCATCAATGACAACAAGACAATCAATAACAATAGGATGTTCGTCTTCGCTTATTCAGTAAACTGGTATATGACATTGTATACGTTGCGAGTGGTTCTCCTGATCTCGTGAACCAAGAGACATGAAATGCTAAGCGACTGCGGAACGACTGGGATGTCCAATTGCGACTAATCCAACGTTCTTGAACATTAAAATATTAATAATTAGTTAACTTAATTTTTTGTTCGATTTTACTCTCAAAATTTCGACATCATGCGAAATCAACGATTTAGAATGTTCATCGGTTTGCTAAAATTAAATTAATTAATTCTTATTTATAAATTTGTAATTTCTATTGCACTGATGTCCAATGCACAAGGCATCAACCGATGGCACACCAAAACTAAGCCTTAATAAGGTCAATGTCCAGAAGATCAGTCCATAATAGAATAGAATAGAATAGAATAGAATAGAATAAAATAGAATAGAATAGAATAGAATAGAATAAAATCTTCTTTAATAGAACCAATTGCCTACCGCATTTTGGTGTATAGCAACTTAAACGTGTCCATACAGATTATATGTACTACCTCGACAACCTAGCAGTCGACCAACTCTTTAAATCAATTTACTTGATCCTAAACATGTCCTCCGACCTTTTTGTCCCCCACGTCCAGATACTGGCCATAATGTCCTACCTCATAAGGATAATAAGAATTTCCTACCTGGACTAATGCTTAAAGATATCTACTAAAATACTATTCACATTTCTTCTTCTCTCATCAGTTCTCTTATGTTTCCTGTTGAACCATTTTTTAAACTATTATTAGCTCCTAATTTCCCTTTAACTAATTCTAAGAATTATCATTGCTATGATTTTAAATTAGCTTTTATTTTTGTTTTGTTTTATTCATTCATTGTACATTTTATCCTATTGTCAATAGTTGCAATCTGACAACTATTTACTATCTATTTGACTAAACGAATATACAATACAATAGACTACTAATAAACTATTATTAACTACTTATATTTGTCTCAAATATGGCCCATTTGTAATTTTTTTAACCTGATGCGCATACATAGAGGCAGCCTACGATGGACAAGCAAAGCCTATGGTGGATAAGTAATTTGGAAAAAAATGGATTTTTAAATTGAGAACGAAATGACACAAGCGACTTGGCAGAACGAGCGGATTCAGGAAGAGCGTTCCAAAGTCAAGGTCTGGCAACCGAAAAAACTAGTTCACCAAGCTCTTACTTTTAGATTGGCGAACGAGCTAGCTAGGCTTGGAAAATTTGGTTAAATTGAAGATGATGACAATGACGGTGAAAATGAGACGAAATAAACACTGAGAGAAATTGGGCTTTAACTAGGAGAGAAAAGGAGATTTAAAAATTAAAAGAAATTATGCGTGAAATGGAAAAGAAAAGGAAAGAGAAAAAATGAGAGAAATTATGCGTGAAATAGGAGAGGAAAGGAGATTTAGAAATTGAAGGAAATAATGCGTGAAATGGAAGAGAAAAGGAAAGAGAAAAAATGAGAGAAATTATGCGTGAAATAGGAGAGGAAAGGAGAGAAAAATGAGAGAAATTATGACAAAGAATACAAACTTAGCGGAAGAACCGAACAGCTTTAAAACAGAGAAAAATGAAAATTGGAAATAGGAAAGTGGAATATAGGGGTAGGCCTATGTACGAATTGAACATGATCTACATGAAATGATAGAATATTTGAGTGGGCGAATTAGAGGCTGAGGAGTAAGCTGAGGAGGAGTGCTGGTGAGAAATGGAGCCTTTGATGACCCTGGAACAACAGGCGGTTTGTCTGCAGTAGCAAAAATGCATGAGAATAATACATTGGCCGAGCGATATAAATATCCAGCGAATGTTGGCAGCCAAGACGCATGCGCCGCAACTCCACCGCTACAAGCCAACAAACAATATTGCATCTATATATAGGCTGATACTTAACAGTTAGGCGCAGGGCACCAGATTATTCACTAGCGCTGCGTCGAGTCACAGAGGTTGTCCTTTTGCCAGAAGACGGGGGACAGAAGCAGACAGAGGAGAAAGAAAAGAAGATGGGAGGAGGCAGAGGAGTGTCAGCGATTTTATTTTCTTAGCCTCGGCATATGATGATGGGTGACCAGTCCTGCCCCCCTCGCCGTCTGATCCTCTCGCTACTTGGACACGGAATAAATTCAAGATGTCTGATCGACGATCTCTTCATCGTTGTCCTCCTCCTCTTCTTACCTTTCCATAATCTCTTCCCTTCTCCTGTTCTCACTCTTCCTCTCTCTCCTTCCTCTTCCTCCTTCTATATCTTCTCTTTCAAATTCTTCTTCTCCTTCCTCCTCTTACCCCTTCTCTTATTCTTCCTCTTTGACTTTCTCTTCCTCCTCCTTTTCTTCCTCCTTCTCCATTTATTCCTCCTCTTCTTCCTCCTCTTCCTCCTTTTCGCCTCTTACTTCTCGTTTTTGTTCCTCCTACTTCAACTTCCAGAGAGGGATGGCGCGAGGGAGGGAGTGACCAATGTGTCGGCTGTGCTTACTTTCTTCTCCATCGTAACAAAGGCATCTTCTGTCCCGACGGCCGACGACAACCATGACATCGGAGCTTCCGTTGAAACAATGCATCTCCCTGTCATCGCGTAAACGAATCCTCCGCCTAGAGTTACCAACGGATGCTCTGTCTCTGCAACCGCTGCTGCCTAACTGTTACAGATGCAATTCGTTCCAGATGTCAAGGAACTGCTGGCTGCTGACGCTTATGAACTTGTTCCAGATGCAATTCTATATTGCGACTCGATGAAGAGTTTCATCTGTGTTGTAACCCTTGAGCCAATGCCTGCATGGAATCTGTCGCGATCAGATCATTAGACTTCAGTTGACGATGATGCCACTCCTAGTCTTCGAGGCGTTACTTGTGCTTACGTCGGTCTTCCTCAGACGCACTTCCGCTGGACCAGTCCTAGAGGAACATCACCGGATTCAATCAGAGGCTCTCCGATTCGTCACACGAGGTAAACCACTTTGGATTTATCTCCACTGTAGATCACTCAAACTACAGTGTCGTTATAGTCAGAGCGCATCAAGTACCGAGCTGGAATGCGAGGCAATAGCTGAATTATTCTGCTTCTAGCGACATCCTGCGGCTGCCAGGGTCGCAACTTACCTCAAGAATGCTGTCTTTAGGATCCGACTTTCAATACAAGACGTCATATTCATTTTTAGCGACGGAAGCTATACAGTTGTTCGACTCGAAACCTACTCTGCCAGCATGTCGACATGGAGCTCATTTGGGACCCATTTTCCCATTTTGGACGTTCCCATTAGGTACCCATGTTCCCATTTGGTACCCATATTCCCTCGTCCAGCCATGTTCCCATTGGGGACCCATGTTCCCACTTGGGACCCATGTTCCCATTTGGGACCCATGTTCCCATTTTGGGCCGTACAGAGTCCACATGAGTCCCAGATAATGCCCATGAAATTCTAACAGAGATACAAGTTCCTGTTATCATAAGTTTACGTATAACGCCTAACGTTGAAACTAACTTCCGCAAACAAGTAAAACTCGTTTTAATTAGATGTTAATTTAAAGAAGGATTTGGAACTCATTCTCTTCTTTGAAAACCTCAACCACTGACTAAAATCTAAAGAAGATCGTCAAACCCATGGAAGATAGAATTACAACTTTTCTTATTCTTACATTCGTGTAATTATAGAGAAACATTAACAATATTTTAATAGTAATTTTAAAGAAATATTTTGTGGGGGTTGATACTGCCCATTCTGGTTCCTCTTTCTGCACTGCTCGTGTCCTACAGGGATATCTTCTCGACCCTCTGTTATTTACAATCTTCAATTCACTAATCATAGTCGATAACTTTGAAATCCAGTTACAGCAGTAGGCCGATGATATTCAGCTTTCCATTGCTCTGTCACTAACGGATCAGTCTGGCAAAGCAATACTAGAAGAGTTACTCTCTTCAGTGTATACAACTATACATGGTTCTGCTTCGATGGTTTGACCATAAATCCAGATCAGTCGCGCTTAGCTCACGCCAATGACTGCGTTCTTTCCATTTATCATTCCAGGATTGACCTTGCTGGCAGGGGCGTCTACACATGTAAACCCTGTAGCAAATGGCTCCATCCAAGAAATGAGGGGAGATCTGTAAGTGTATGTGCCATCATTAAGGGGGGAAGGAGGAGGGGAATAAAAGAGGAGGGAGGTAAAGTTGTTCCAGTGACTTAAGGGGGATAGACGCCCCTGCTTGCTGGCACTGCTGCTCCTTGCCAGAACATTAGAAGAGACCCATATCGAAATTCGGGTCCTATCTTGGCTCCATGGGACATGCTGGATGGATTCCGCATTTTATCGCCAATCAAAACTATCACATCACATCACGTGCTCACAGTTACATGTGACTATTGCTGTAGAATGTTTGGTGACTGGCCTATGGTGCATCGAGGATTGTCGCGAGATGCTGGATGGAGACTTCCAGTGGTGCGGTGGATGTTCAGTTTACGCCAGATGCCGTAGCCAGGAGACGCAGCTGGTCGCCTGTCCTCAGCAGCCGCATCCCTCCGTCTGGGATGACCAGCTCAGAAGATGCGTCAAATCAAGTGAAACCTGTCACTGTAACCAAAACAACAACAACAACAACGAGGAGACGACTAAAGCAACAACTGAGACATCGACTCAGGGATCAACCGAAGTAGCAACTCAAACACCCAACGAAGCAACCACGGAAGAACCTACGGAATCACCAACTGAAACACCCACTGAGACACCCACTGAAACGCCTACGGAAACACCCACTGAGACACCCACGGAAAAACCTACTGAAACACCCACTGAGACACCCACAGAAACACCCACCGAAACACCCACTGAAACGCCTACGGAAACACCCACAGAGTCACCCTCGGAGAAACCTACTGAAACTCCCACTGAGACACCCACAGAAACACCCACCGAAACACCCACTGAAACGCCTACGGAAACACCCACAGAGTCACCCTCGGAGAAACCTACTGAATCTCCCACTGAGACACCCACAGAAACACCCACCGAAACACCCACTGAAACGCCTACGGAAACACCCACAGAGTCACCCTCGGAGAAACCTACTGAATCTCCCACTGAGACACCCACAGAAACACCCACCGAAACACCCACTGAAACGCCTACGGAAACACCCACGGAGTCACCCACGGAACAACCCACAGAAGCACCAACAGAAACACCCACGGAAACACCCACGGAAAACCCCACGGAGAAACCCACGGAAACGCCGACTGAGGCTCCAACTCCAACACCGTTGGAAACATCGACTGCACCAAGTGATACAGCAACAACTGCACCAACACCTACGACCACATCTACACCTGGAACTACAGCTAACACCACCACCAACTCATCACCCACGGCTATTACAACTGAAACCACAACCACAAATACAACCTCAAATACTACCACACCATCATCCACAACCCTACATACAACCAAAACCTCAAATGAAACCACGACCCTACATACAACCACGGCCTCAAATGTAACCACAACTCCAGCCTCAAATGTAACCACAACTCCAGCCTCAAATGCAACCACAACTCAAGCCTCAAATGTAACCACAACTCCAGCCTCAAATGTAACCACAACTCCAGCCTCAAATGCAACTACAACTCCAGCCTCAAATGTAACCACAACTCCAGCCTCAAATGTAACCACAACTCCAGCCTCAAATGTAACCACAACTCCAGCCTCAAATGCAACTACAACTCCAGCCTCAAATGTAACCACAACTCCAGCCTCAAATGTGACCACAACTCCAGCCTCAAATGCAACCACAACTCCAGCCTCAAATGTGACCACAACTCCAGCCTCAAATGTAACCACAACTCCAGCCTCAAATGCAACCACAACTCCAGCCTCAAATGTAACCACAACTCCAGCCTCAAATGTGACCACAACTCCAGCCTCAAATACAACCACAACCCCACACACAACCACAACCTCAAATGCAACCACACCATCACCCACAATCATGCATACAACCACAGTTATAACCACAACCACTCCTTCACCTACAACCATGGAAACAACCACAAGTGGACCAACGACGACAATAAACCCTAAGGACAGAGGTAAGAGAACATTATTCTCTTAAACCATTTACCTCCGAGACCTTTAAACCATAAGACCGTTTGGATCCGAGAAACCATTCTACTTTCAGACCAATTAACTAGACCACTATATCCTAAGACAATTATGTGAGATCATTTTACTCTGAGTCCAATTATACTCCTGAAAGACCATTTAACTTGAAACCAATTGACATTTTACTCTTAAAGACCAATTTACTCTGCAGCCAATTAATTTCGTGCAATCCAAATTTGATAAGCGTTTATCCTTTTCAATAGTTAGGCCTATCTCTAAATGTTTGCCTTTCGCTGTTTCTCTCACTAATTCCAAGTCACTGGCATTCCAACCCTCTACACTCTGAAAACAGTTCGGCAGCTAACCCTGACTCTTTTCCTTCACCCTAATGATCCAGTATATTCTATGAGAATGATAATTTTTAATAATCTTGTCGTCTTTGATCATCCTGTTCCTGCACTGATCTTGTATGGGGGACGTCCATAAACGACTCACGCACCTAGAGGAGGAATGGCGTTAGAAATTTGTGACGATGTGTGACATGAGGGGGAGGGGTTTGATAAATGTCACATCACATTAGGTCTACGTAATTAAATTTAACAACAATTTACTTTTAACAATAACAGCACTAATTTTTAGTATCTCCCTATTTATTCCGTGAAGGAGCATTTTACTTCGCCACGGGAGAATGGAGAATCATAAATTTTGTAAACTTTTTTAAACATTGTTACTAAACATTTTAAATCTAATTATTCTACCAGAGCTTTTCATTCTGTGGAACGAATGTGTGGTTGTTATAATTCTACGCTCTCCATTTTGCTTCCCTCTACTACAAGGTCTCAAGTATTTTTAGCAGCCTAGTTATCACTTTGCACTTCGAAACATTCATAGTCTGACTCTAATCAATAACACAGAATGTTGTTCTGAATATTATAATAATGTTGTGAACATCTGTAGTTATTGGTTATACGATCAATATTTCAAGTTAATTTATGTTAATTTATGCTAATTTCAGCTTTACAACGCCTCAGTTTTAATACATGACTTCCTCCTTGCGATATCAGAGTACAGCGTCATGTTAAATACTAATTAGAATGACAATAGCCTACATGTGAATGTGACTTGCAACATGTTTTTTTATCAAAATGGAAATTCGGTTTTTAGGGGAGCATTGTGACGTCATTTTGAGGGTGGTGTTACTTTTGTGACGACGTGTGACGAAGGGGACTGGAGGTAAACAAATCGGCCAAAATCGCGTGACGTTATTTATGGACGGCCCCTATGATCATAAGATGCAGTATCTTTTTGTGTTGCTGGTAGATCAGTATCGCCAGGGCACCGTCTACATTAACCCGAAGACCCAGAATGTGACCTACAAACTGGGAAAGATTGACCGGAAGCGAGGTGCTGCCTACGGATTCTACAACAACACGATCCATTCCACCGGTTGGGGTGTCCTCGAGATTCGCACTCAGAATCCCGTCCGTCCTCTTAGACCGATTGGAACGGATGCCATCGCCAAGCACATGTACGCAGCTGGATTCCTCGAAGGACTGCTCACAGCCAGGTATCATAATCATGGTCTCAGTATATATCCAAGGCGCTACTTAAAGGCCAAGAGCAGGGCACCAGCTTATGCAGAAGCGCTGCGTCATATCAAAGGGGTTGTCTAGAGATACCAAGTGAAGAACCAAGTCCGGTTGCCATAGTGACATAGGGAGAGGAGGTAGAGGGGCTGCTAAGACGGGGGGGGGTCGTGGAGGACGAGAGATGTTGGAAGGCGGATGGGTCGATGGATCAGGGTAGGAATTCCAGAAGAGGTGAGTGAGGAGCCTGAGGGGTGGTAGATACAGGAACTTGAAGTGATTGGATGAGGGGCAACATCCAGCGTTTAACATCGGCTGGGTGTTCAGTTCGTACATGGCGACATGCACCATACCTGACTCTGATTGGTTGGACCTGAAGTCAATCCACTGACGAGGAACAGTTTAGGAAATAATCAATCATAACCCTAGATCAATATAATTATGTCTTAGGGAGAAAGACAGACAGACAGACAGACGGACAGTTCGTTGATGAGGAACAGAGACCAGGGTCCTGCTATCAGCGAAGAATCGCCCGAGTAAAGCAAAAGGTTTTTTGCTTGTGGCATAATCTAAGGCTAATTCTTATTTAAAGTTATGTTCATGTCGATCGATAGTTTCTGTTTCCATTAAATTCCAATAAAATGAATTTCCACACAAGTGTGGCCTGGCAGAATTAAATAACGAGGGCTTTTGCAGAAACAGCGCTTCTTAATCTACACACATTTCTGTGTTCTATGTATATCAAAGACATTACGACACAAACTCCGTCTATGGTAAACGTTCATTGCGCTTTCTGCTGGTGGAGATATGCAGGGGCTTCCCTTTTGTGTATGATCTAACTGGAGATGTTTTTGGTTTTGTTGCAGACAAATGTGGAATGAGTATGTAAACGTGAGGTCGTTTTTCTTTCCACCTGGAGACAATACGACGGAAGGAAAGGTGAAGAAGTTCATTCACGAGCAACACAGATGGGCGTGGACGATGGTCGAACTGATGGAGAAGAGGAACGATCCCTACTGGGCCAACGTCAGATACATCCTCGAACAGATGAACGGACTTCATCACGGATACAGGATAGTCGCCAAGAAAGAAGGCTGGGTAAGAGGCAGAAGCGGAGGAATAGGTAGAGGAGGAGCAGGAATAGGAAAAAGAGGAGGAGGAGGAGGAAGAAGAAGAATGGGAGTGGGAAGAGGAATAGGAGACGGATTAGAGAGAAGTTAAGAATACGGTATACGAAGAGGAAGACGGAGAGGAGAAATTAGAAGGGAAGAAAGAGAGGAGATGAAGGAGGAGGAGGAGAAATAAGAGGAAAAAAATAAAGGAAGAATAAGAAGAGAATCCTCCGCTTGAACCTCATTCTGATCGATGCTACTGCTACCGATTCCGTGCGCTTTCTAGAGAGGTCGATGTCTCCTTATGTTCACACCTCGAATAGATAGATGCATATCTGCATTAGAGAAATTAAAATACCCCTTTTAGACGCCTGTCATTAGCGCTGAAGGATGGCTGGAGTCTGACGTATGGAAATTGGAAAACTGGAGATTGAAAACAGATTCCTTTTTCAAACTGACCACATAGCTGTGTAATTGTCATTGTGATATGTAACTTCTACAGCGTTGTTATCTGTCTAATGCACAAGGCGTCAACCGATCGCGCTCCAAAACAGTTTAAAGGATGAATGACCTGTTACAATAGCAGTGGTTGTTTTTAATTGACAGGAGACAGATATGTTCGTCATTCAGTTGTTGAACGCAATGGGTGATTTGATAGATCTGAAGGAGGCGCTGAAGGATCGGACACAACGCTCTCAACCGATGAACATGACGCGAGAGCAGCTCAACGAATACATCGCCAGAAACAGTCGATGCTCCGCTCTCATCAAGGCAACGATCGCACAATTTCCCTACTACATAGAGTCTAGAACTGATGTAGCGCTGCTCTGTGATGCTTCACATGTTTCAATAATTGGTTGTGGCTTCTGAGGTGAAAGTGAGGGCGAATCGCTCCAAAGGAGGATCCATAGAGGCGCTATATGAATGTCGGGTTTCGTTGCATTCCCTCAAAAGGAGGGTGTTGAATTTATACCTAAGCTCAGATCCATCCGTACACAAAACTATAACACTTTGAATGCTAAGCCGAATGTTTCCCCGATCCTAAGTCGCACAATGTTATGTTCGATGCCTTTGCTTCTTAAAGCTGCCATTTACTGATGCTTAGATGCATGCTTGTATTGACATCCGACAGTTGAAATAAGACATAAAGGTGACTTATTAGAGCATTTGTAATTTTCAATTTATAACTTCTTTCACGCCAGTGTCTAATGCACAAGATGGTGCACTAACACCAAGCAGTAATCAGGTCAATATCCAGAAGATCAGTCCGTTAAGAGAGAGAGGCAGCCTTTGGTGGATAAGGAATTTGAAAGAGGTAAGTTTTAAGTTGAAAATGACACAAGCGACACTTAGCAGAACGAACAGACACAGAGAAAGAGAGTTCCAAAATCTAGGTCCAGCAACGAAAACGTTCATTCACCAGAAGAGATCTAGTCTTAGATAAGACAACAGAAAGGCAGTCAACGAATTATGATGAGTCGGGTAACAAGAACTGATTTTAAATTATAGTCGTTGGCTAGCATTCAGTGTTTTGTAAAATAGGAGCCCCAGTTAGAAACCAGTCCAGGGAGCTAGCGTAAAGAGTAATAAGCTGGTAGGATACCAGATTATTACGCTTTGCACTGGCTCCCTGGACTGTGCGTGGCTTTCGAGTGGCGCTTTAGAAGTTTGGAGTTTATGATTACGACTACGAAAGGTTCAAACACAGTTGAATTGAGACCGATTGTGTAAAGAAAGGGAGAATGGAAATGTTGTAGTTGACGCCGGGTTTTGAGAATATCTTCATTGGTCATTCAACTTGGTTCCTCTACGCTTCAACGCTTCGCATTTACAAACACTACACCTTCGACTACATGGACGTCCTCACTAAGGCGCACAGGGTTTCTTTCTCCAGTTATCCAGGTATGTCGGGTAACAGCATTTACAGCCAAGGTAAACAAAGCATCATATATATATATATATATAAGTCTGATATAATCCCTTTGATACTGGTGTGAGTGAATACGTCGAAAGGTAAGAGATGGAATGCTCGCCTACTACAATATTAAATTAAATCAAATCATTTTATTTCTATAACCAATCAATCACAAGAACAAAAAAAACAAAATGAATCAACATGTACTGGCTACACGAGGGGCCCAAAATCAATCAAAGATCCCGCTAAACAGGGACACTTTGTTAAGTATGCAAGATAGGATGCTATTGAGAATAATAGATACTCTCTGGGTATTTTCTTCGACCTTGCCAAAGCGTTTGATACTGTAGACCACAGTATCCTCCTTAAAAAATTAGACACTTATGGCATACGTGATACTCAGCTTGATTGGTTTGATAGTTACTTCAAGAATCGTATGCAGTTAGTTTGCTGTAATGAGGCCTTCTCTGTCAAGCGCACTATTAATTTTGGTGTTGCTCAAGGTTGTTTTTCATCTACATAAGTGACCTCTCCAATGTTTCTCCATCCTTCCTAAAACAAGGCTAGGCGAAACCATCGCTATTTCACGAGAGATGACCATCCTTCGAAAGTTTATACACGTCTGATTTCACAAATTCTACAAGTATCTTCAATTAACTGAGCAGCATTCAGAACTCTATTTTGATATTAATTTACTTTCCAAATGAACTTACTTTCCACGTGATCAAAATTATTTGTGTCATGGACACTAAACGGGATTCTGTCGTATGTCGGGTATCAAGGACAAGGTCGATCATTGGATGACTTTACAATTGTCGTCGGATCTTTGATTTGAATGAATGTTTGTGATAGGAATCTTAGTCTCAATAGACGACTTCTACATTCTCGACAGTCGGCTCGTGGTGATTGAGACTACAAACTCCATCTTCAACATGAAGCTCTATGACCTCGTAAAGCCGGAGTCGTTGTTCGCCTGGCAGAGAGTCATACTGGCGAACAAGTTGGCACGCAGTGGACGCGGCTGGTTTGAGATCTTCCGACAGTTCAACTCAGGTGGGTCACAAATACCTGTTGTATTGTGAGAGAAGTTGTCTGCACCTGAGGTTTCTCTGGTCAGACCTAAGAATAGATCTGCTCTTGGCGAACGACATATTTTGTCGATTGCTGGAACTACGTTTTGGAACTCTCTCCCTGTGGTTGTCCGTTCTGCTCAGTCGCTTATGTCATTTCATTCTCAACCTAAAACTTACCTCTTTCAAACTGCTCATCCATCATAGGCTACATCTTCTGGATATTGACCTGATTAGGGCTTGTTTTTGGTGAGCCATTTGTTGAAACTTTGTGCATTAGTTATTGGAGCAATAGAAGTTACTAATTTATCTACACGTGTGTGGCGCTGAGAAATAGCTGAAAATAGTTGGAAACACTGAAGCCAATCCTATCATCTGGCCACAGATGTTACAACGTCTCTGAAAAGGATATGAATAATAGTAGCGCTCGCGAATATGATGCTGCCCAGCGCTTGGATTTTGAGTGGCGTTTTAGAAGTTTTCAGATTACGATTACGATTGGATAACTTGCCTTAGCAGTTATTGCTCTGCCTCTTGTAAGGTAGTTCTCCCTTAAAATAATCAAGAAAACAATTAGTGAGTTGCATACTCATTCACATGCTTAAACAGCAGCATACTTATTTGCATACTTACAGGTTCTTACATTGACCATCACTTAGTAGCAAATTAACAGGTACTGCAACCAGTGATGGGCAATAGTTAACTAAAAAGTTGCTAACTATTAGTTTAACTAAAAAATTTTAGTTAAGGAAGAAGTTTAACTAAAATAAAATAGTTTAGTTAAAACCATAGTTTAACTAAAAAATTTTAGTTGCTAACTAAAAAGTTTAACTAAAAAAAATCAGCAATATGCAACTATTTTTCCACAGTGAACATTGAACACTGTCAGCAAAAAAACATTTTAACACTGCATGGTTTTAGCATTTACAGCCTGTGTTTTCAAATTCATACACTACTTACAGTGCACATGTAACTGTATGCCAGAACAGTACACATTGCATAGTTTGAAGGTGAAATTGTCATTGACGCTTTGCATTATTACAGTTCACTTAAGTCTTTTATTGCGAAAATGTTTGTCGTAAATAGTTGGAAAATAGTTGGAAAAAGTTTAACTACTTTTTTTAGTTTAGTTAACTAATTTCCAAAATCAGTTGCCAACTTTAGTTTAACTACTTTTTTTTAGTTGGAAAATAGTTTTAGTTTAACTAAAAAAAATAGTTTAGTGCCCATCACTGACTGCAACATCCAACTACTTCGTTGCATCCTTTCATCTAGTACACTTAACAATTGATGACCTCTTTGTAAGAATTTCACAATGACTACTTCTTTGCATATTAAAAATGTACTTGAGTACAGCCGGTAACTTCTTTGCATACTTATAGGTACTTACAACAACCAGTACATGATTATCGATCTGGCCAGGATAAAACTTGAAGAGGAGGTTCACGACGGAGCTCTCTGGATCATCGAACAAATACCAGGTCAAGTGGTTGGAGCCGACCAGACAAGCATACTCAGAGCAGGTCAGCATTTCTAGCCGTACTTCTAAGGACGCTACATATTCTACATAGAAATACATGAATGCTCGATGAATCTGTTATACCTACATTGCATCGATGTTTCCCAATGAGCCGTAACCATCGACGGGTGCTGTGTGAAATCACGGCACGGGCGCTGTATAAGTTTCTGGAGATTGTGTCTTGGGTAAACCCAACAGAAGCCCGTTATCTTCCGCCAAAGACACACTTCACTTTGTCCATCTTCAACACAGACACATTGCACTTTGTCAAATGCCTCCTCCGATCATAGTTTAACAGATGGAGCTCTTTTTCATATCAGTTTTCCAGCAGAGAATGACCTACTGACTTCCATAGTGACTTCTATGGTGCCGGTGAATTCACTATATGGAAAAGACGACTTTAGGAAACAAACAGAGAGAGAGAGAGAGAGAGAGAGAGAGAGAGAGAGAGAGAGAGAGAGAGAGAGAGAGAGAGAGAGAGAGAGAGAGAGAGAGAGAGAGAGAGAGAGAGAGAGAGAGAGAGAGAGAGAGAGAGAGAGAGAGAGAGAGAAACATGGAGAAGGAGGCAGAGAGGCAAATAAGCTCACTGACACAGTTGACCGTCGCAATCTGGGTTGAATTTCGTTTTATTCTCGGTTTATTTGGCTTCAATCTGTTAAATCTAGTTTAAATGTGGTAATTGTAATTGTAATTAGTAACTTCTATTGCGCCGGTGTCTAATGCAAAAGGCATGAACTGATGGCGCACCAAATCCAAGCCGTAATCAGCATCAGGTCAATATCCAGAAGATCAGTCCGCAAGACAGAGAGGCAGCATATGGTGGATAAGCAATTTTAAAGAAGGAAGTCTCGAGTTGGTGTAAATGTGCAGGTTTAAATCTGGTTTTAAAACGGTTTAACCAGGTTTAGTCTGGTGATTTGAATGTGGTTTAAATATAGGGCACTGGCCGTCCTACAATATTCCATTCTATGAGGAGATCTACGAACGGAGCGGATATCCAATCATCGTCAAGCGTCTTGGATTGAAATTTTCTTATCAGTTGGCGCCGAGGGCCAAGATATTCCGTCGGGACGCTGGAAAGGTCACGAATATGACCTCTTTCCAGGATCTACTCAGATATAATGGTCGGTCGCCTTCATCTTCCTCTTCGCGTGAACCTACAGCAGAGTATAATATGATTCGATTCGAATAATTTTTAATTGGATTGGATTAAATTCGATTGGGTTAGATTGGGTTGAATGGGATTGTGTTTGATTGAGTTGGGTTGGATTGGATTAGGTTGGATTTTATTAAATTGAGTTGGGTGGTATTGGGTTAGGTTAGATCGGGTTGGATTGGATTGCGTGGGATTGAGTTGGATTGTGTTGGACTGAAGTCAATTCGAGTGACGTGAAATGACGTCGACTCAGTGTGTATATGGCTCTCAGTGAAGTCCATGGGATCGTAGATTGGACCACGCTTTCTTTGCATTGCAATACATTACTCTGCATTACAGACGAAATGTCACCAGTACTGCATCGCAGAAGCGTCAATGTATACATGCATGTGCTCTGAATGAGTGAATGAATTAAAATGAACGAATGAATTAATTAAAATGAATGATTGAATGAATGAATGAATGAAAGCGTCTTGATCGTTCTGCTGTTTCAATGTTTCTGTGGAATAGATTACAAGAAGGACGAATATTCCGATGGTTCGCCAATGGAAACGATCTGCAGCCGAGGTGACCTGAAAAGCGCAAAGCCCTGGGCCTTCGGTTGCACCGACACTAAGGTATGACACTCTGAGGTGGCACCCACCCCATCCCACACACACACACACACACACACACACACACACACACACACACACACACACACACACACACACACACACACACCTACACACACACACACACACACACGCACACACACACACACACGCACACACACACACACACCTGTTTAATGTTGATTGGTAGGTGGTGCCATCAGTATCTTACGTTCCAGTCCCAAATCAGCCGGGTCGGTGATCATTGTGCTTTTTCCTTGTGGAGACTTGCAGGTGCCGAGCTTACGATCATCAACCCGAGCCCATCGTGCATTATCGTGTATTGGACCTTCCTCTTGGAACAGCCTTCCACTGCACATGTATATGTGCTGTTGCATTTAACTCTGATCAACAAACATTTTCAAGAACTTTGTCTTGAAACGCAATTCTTTCCATCAGCTAGTTAATCATTGATGCAGTGCCTTCGCGAGACACTTGAAACACGATATATTCAGTTTCTTGAATTAAATTCAATTGAGATTTGATTATTCCAGGATTTGAATCCATAGAGGGGAACTGGTTTTTTTACGCTGAGTGATGGCAAGATAGTCGGTCCCCCAATCGGATGGGGATGGATTAGAAATGGGGGAGAGACAGAGGTGCGGCAATTTGTCTCCAAACAAAAATAAAAGACTACTTACCTACCTCTCACCATCTTCACCTCTATCAAATCCTCCACTGACCGATATAGGTGATATGTTATAGGCCTATCCCTGTATCTAGGTCTACAAACTTATTATGTCTGTAGTTTTCGCCTCATCGTTTATACGAGAAAGTGGTTGCTGGTGTTGCGTTGTCTAGGTAACCGATTACAAGATGGCGCTGAATTTGTCCAGTTTGGCATTAAGTGGTCCGACGACCAGTCACGCTCTGCCGGTTTTCAGTTGGAGCGGAACCTTCGAGAACGTATCACACGTCGGTCTACCTGGCAGATACGACTTCGATTGGGTTGATATGTCACCATCCCTCAAGTAACAGACGAGGGTCAAGAGTCACGCATCAGTGAACTCGGACGAATTCAGTGAACCGGAAAGAAGAGACATATTGCCATGTAGCTGATATGCAGGCGAAGTGCATATGAAAGAAAAAGAAAAGTTTTCTTTCTAATAACAGAAGATTCTGAAAACGACACGTATTATATAATATGATGTCATCCAGTAGTTAGTTTTTTGCTTCTTTTTAGTCTTTTCCTGCTACTGTTCATATACGCACAGTGGAGTAACCTAGGCCCTCTTTTATATCATGTAGGCCTATTCTAGAGAATAATTAGTCGTAGATTGCTATTGAAAAGGCTGTTCAAGTCCTTCTCTTTGATTGATTTGACGATTGAACGAGGTACATGTATATATCGATCGATCCATGACCTTGTGTATCGATTTCTGATCCGTAGGGTCTGAAGTAGTGGTGGAGAGATGGTTTACGATTATGATTCGTCCAACGCATGTTATCTGTCGATTGAAGGAGTCTACAGATGGGGGGGTGCGATTTCTTTGGAGCGTTGGCTTGGGATCAGATCTTGAAACGGCGCCGTAGTAAAGTTCGATTCTAATCGATATAGCAATCTGTCTCTCTGTGTCTGTCTGTCTGTCTCTCTGTTTCTCTGTCTCTCTCTCGCTGTCTGTCATTCCCTGTCTGTCTCTCTGTCTCTTTCTGTCTGTGTCTGTCTCTCGTTGTCTCTGTCTGCCTCTGTCTGTCTGTCTGCGTCTCTCTCGTTTTACCGAAATGAAATCTTGAGCTGGAAAACAACACCACTGAAGAATTATATTGTGTTCCTGTTAGGTGTGTGTATGTGTATGCCTGTGTGTGTGTGTGTGTGTGTGTGTGTGTGTGTGTGTGTGTGTGTGTGTGTGTGTGTGTGTGTGTGTGTGTGTGCGTGTGTGCGTGTATTTACCTTACTAACCTATGTAAATCGTTTCCAAACAAGGAAACGACCCAGTAGATTCGAATTCGCACCGAACCTGTATCATCATAAATTAAACCTTTCTTTGGGGTTCACAGATCTAGAAAACAAACTAGCTCGTTCCGTAGCAGTAGTTGTTCCGCCCCTCTGGAATAAACTTCCAATAGCACTCTGACAGTCATCTGATCCATCTTATGAACACATCAAACCGCACCTCTTCCTATCTCTCCACAGATCTTCACTCACACTGAAAACACTTCTCTTCCACAAACACTTCTCTTCCATCTTCCACAAACGCTTCTCTTCCACAAACACTTCTTTTCCCACAAACAGATCTCTTCCACAAACACTTCTTTCCACAGAAATTCTCTTCCACAAATCCTACCCATGCTGATTCCTCCTCTCTTTATCTCTCGCGCCGTTCCAGTACTAAACACCTTGGAGACTTGTGCGTGTGGTACTTGGATTGTCCAAGAACCGATAATAACATTATCGTGAATACCTAGAGATAATGAAAGACGAGACCTAGAGTAAGTAAGAAAGCAGTCCCATGTGAGTAAGACGAGGAAAACTTCTCACGGTCTGAATTTTGTAAATTTAAATAAAACATTTGAAGAATTGTGTGGGCCGGTTAAAAAGGGTTGGCGGCCCGGATCTGGCCCGCGGGCCGTAATTTGCCCACCTCTGTTCTATATTAAAACGTCACATGTACGTTTCATACAAAAGTGGGGAATCTAAATGTTAATAAAAAATGTTAGCACGTCTGCTTTATCGAGAGCAGAAAGCGCACAAATCAATGAACTTCTAGTCGTCAGTGAATTCGACGTAAAAGAAAACTGGATCTCGTGCTAATAAATCGATCGTTTGGTCAATAAAAGACATCGATGGTTTGGCGCTTCTTTAGTGCACTACATCAGTCGTCTGCAGACGGAAAAACTGTTGTATTCGACAATCATCGACTTTATTGTCGGTGAAAAGTAGGCAACTGTAGGATGATACGCATGCATTGCTAAGTTATGGAATGACGTTAGTGGCCAAATAATTATGACAACAAAATTAAAATGTATCATTATAAGACGCCACTCAGTGCAACCAGTCCGCAGTCCTTCACAGTTTAAAGAGTACTGTACATTGCATATCTTCCCGGTGTTTGTTTTATGATTTTATATTTTGTATTGATTTGTATCATTCACAGTCTCACAGACTGCAACGTTATTTCACTGTCCAATACTTATATTCTGGCATACTTACTTACAGGTCTAACAACGTTGTTTCCTAACCGATGCCATTGTAATAATAGTAAATGACAATTGATTAACTACTTTGGTTAACATTGTGCTTCATTGCAAAAAGCATTACTTCATTATACGTGGGGCGTGGTGTCTCAGTGGTAAGTTCGGCGCCTTGTGACCGGAGGGTTACAGGTTCGAATCCCACTCTAGCCGCTGCGTACGGACCTTGGGCAAGTCCTTCACTCGCAATTGCTCGTGGCGCTTCGGCGTGAAAATTCCGGCACAGTATCAAATGCTGTAGTCGGGAGCGCCTCTGAGTAGTAGTTGACTTCGAGAGGCGCTATAGAAATATCCGGAATAAATTATTTCGTTCACTCACTGGTTCAGTTCAACGTCTATAGAATTATAGGCCTGACTGAAATGCTGAATAAGTGAGAGCTAGTGCATAAGTTCATATAAACACAAGTAGTCATAGAAAACTCATAGTTGCGAAATGCATAGCATAGTTGATTCTATTTTTGCAAACTATAAATCTGTAGCCTAACTAAAATGAATTACAACAAGAACAACATTTTAAAAAACGCATTACAGAACTGTTCAAACACAAACAGCAAAAAATAGGCCTAATAAACTTTGAACAGATTTTATTCATAACAATATTAAATAAATAAATTTATCTTTAATCACTAGATGCCAATAGCCTAGGAATGATGAGTGACCTAGTTTAATTTATTATAATATTTATCGTTTGAAATATATGTTCACTTTTGATAATATACTCCGTCAGGAAAAGGAAGTGGGCCTAGAGATAAATAATTTTTAAAACAGTAGTTATAAAAACGCTTGATGGTTGTAATCGCCAAAGAAGAAAATGATAATGAAAATGAAGAGAGTACAGATTGGATGATGTAATGTAATGTAAATCTCCGAAATTTCTCAGCACCACACAAAAGCCACGTCAGGGAGACCAGCTTATACACCGGCGCTATATCAAATCAAGTCCGCAATAGCCATTTCCGCCTTATCCGTTCCGGTGCCAGGTCAGAGTCCGGGAGGTCAAACCGAGGAGACAGCAGGGTGCTACGGTGGCAATCGGTGATGATGGCGGTTACGTGGTGGTGAAGGAATGGAATCAGGATAGGATAGCTTGAAGAGTTCGGTTTTCAGTCGTGAGTGGAAAGCAGCGGAGGACAGTGCAAGCGGAGGAGAGGTGATGTCAACAGCCGATATGGAAGGATGAGCAAACTGGCGGAGATCTTTTGGGAGATCATTCCAAAGAGCCGGTGCAGCATAGACTAAGGAGCGGATGCAGAATTTCAGAGCTGAGGAGACTGAAGGCCGAGATAGAGAAAGATACGATGATGAGCGAGTAGACCCGGGCGGTTGGATGGTGAATAGCTGGCGAATGTAAGAAGGTTGAGAGGTTTGAAGGGCGTTGTATGTAAGAGATATGATTTTGTAATGGATGCGTTGACGGACTTTCTGCCAATGGAGTGAACGCAAAACAGAGGTTATGTGATAGTGTTTGGGAGTTTGGTGACTGCGCGAGCGAAGGCATTCTGAACTGTTTGCAGGCGTTTTACTTGAGAAGGATAGATGAAAAAGAGCTTGATCTGAATGGAATATCGATTCTACAGGATGAAGGGATCCGTGCTCTCCCTATTTATTCCACGAAGGAGCATTTTGCTTCGCCGTGGGAGAATGGAGAAGCATAAATTTTGTAACTTTTGTATTCATTGTTACTAAGCATTGTAATTCTAATTATTCTACCAGATCTTTTCATCCTGCGGAATAAATATGTGATTGCTATAGATCTACTCTCTCAATTTTGCATCGGTTTACTACAAGGTTTCAAGTAATTTTTAATAGTTATCACTTTGCACTTCGAAACTTTTATAGTCTAATCAATAACACAGATGTTAAGAATATTGTAATAATATTCTGAACATTATAATGATATTCTGGACATTTGTAGTTATTTGTTTTACGATCAATATTTTCAAGTTAAGTTTATGCTGATTTCAGCTTCCAACGCCTCCTTTTTAATGCATGACTTTCTCTTTACAACATCAGAGTGCAGCACCACATTAATAACAGTAAATGGACTTGCAACATGTTTTACTATCAAAGAGTAAATTTGGTTTTTAGAGGGGAGAACTTTATGGCGTCAGTTTTCAGGGTGGTGTTACTTTTTGGGATGACGTGTGACGAAGTGGAAGGTAAAAAAATCGGCCAAAATCGCGTGACGCCATTTATGGACGGCCACCATGATCATAAGATGCCACTGGTAGATCAGTATCTCCAGGGCACCGTCTACATTGACCCGAAGACCCAGAATGTGACCTACGAACTGGGAAAGATTGACCGGAAGCGAGGTGCTGCCTACGGATTCTACAACAACACGATCCATTCCACCGGTTGGGGTGTCCTCGAGATTCGCACTCAGAATCCCGTTCGTCCTCTTAGACCGATTGGAACGGATGCCATCGCAAAGCACATGTACGCAGCTGGATTCCTCGAAGGACTGCTCACAGCCAGGTATCCTAATCATGATCTTAGTATCTGTACTGAAAGAAGATCTTTCTTCAGTTATGGTGGCTAGCGGTGTTATGTCTCCGAGCGGCTAGGCTAGTCTTCGGGGGTCTTGTTAGCTGTTCGAAGCACGTGGGTTTTTGTTATTCACCTCGCGAAGACAGTTAGAAGACAGTACTCTTGTATGTTTTGCAATTCTTATTATACAATATTTTTACACAATGTATTTACACCTAGAACAGTTCTCACTTCGTGTTGCATAACAGTTTCTGCGTCTGCAATTTTCCGTCACACGATTCCTCCCAGCGAAGTCTTACCGCCTCTGTCCTGGTGAGCGAATGCCTCTCGCACCTCCGTTCTCGCTAATCCTCTCTCTCACTCTCGCCTCCCGCCTGTCAATCATCCTTCTCGCCCCCAGCCACGCTCTTCTATCGGTGGCACCCTCATTCCTTCGCCCCTCCTTCTCCCTGCTCCCCCTCTTATGACACCCGGTCAGGCCCTAATGTCAGTCAGTCTTATCTGATCTTGACTCTCCACATTTATCAGTGTTCCTTTGCCTACATCAGACGCCAGCAACACATAATACCAATGTTACATAATATATCGTAATCCTAAATCCCTAATATAATATCGTCCATGACTGTCACTACAGTATCCAAGGCTGTATACTTTAATGCTAAAAGCCGGGCCCCAGCTTATGCAGAAGCGCTGCGTCGTATCAGATATTTCACGTGAAGGGCCAAGTCCGGTTGCCATAGAGACCAGCAGAGGAGGCAGAGAATCTGCTAAGACGTGTTTCATTTGAGATGAGAGACGTTGGAAGGAATATTTATATAATCAGAAAAATTGGTGAACTATAACTGGGCAGGGTCAAGGCCATAGATCGCTATAACTAAAAAAGGGTCAAAGCCATAATATTTATTGGATTGGCATCCTCTAGAAATCAGAATAAGTTTAAACCCTCACAATGAAAACTCCAACCTTCCTTCAACCACTACCATCTCCTTGAATTCCGCCACGCAGTCTGTGATCTTCTTTTGTGGGTCTTTTGGTTGAGTCTCGATGTAGCACTGTCTTTGGCTCTCGTGCATTCCATGTTGCTGCAAGGAATGGAACCCACTATTGAAATGTTTGCCCGAAGTTCGAACTCTTTCAATTCCTTCAAGAAACTCTTCAAAACTCACCATTTCTCATCGGCTTTCAAGAATTTGGATATCTAACAGCTCTTCTTCTGACGACTCACTTCCAGGGTCGGAATTTTTTGTCGGGGGTTTGGGGTTTGGGGTTCAACCCTCAAGTCTTTCTTGGGACCCTTCAGTTAAGTCTTCATTGCACACCCCAGTTCTGCTAAAGTGATTTAGCAATATTTAACTCCGAGTCTCTGAAAAAAGGAAGAAATTTCCATGGTGCATCATGTAGGCCTATGCATTTTTAATTTTCGCAAAAAGAAATTGATTTGATTCGAGTCTGATTTGCAAAACTGTTAGCGATGAAATCAGCTGCTTTCAAATTTCGTTGACATCAGCTTGTAAAATACGGATAAAATGTTCAACCCCCTCCCAGTTTCTTTTCTACAATTCTCACACTGTTGACTTCACTAACCGCCCCAATACGAATAAAAATTGTAGTTCTGTGACCTGCGCGTTATAAATGTCCATCGTAATTCAAAGTTTCAACGCAGACGCCTTCCACAGCACTTTCGTTTTCCCAGATCTTGACACGGACGGCCACTCCAGAGTTAACATTATTAATTGGTATCTGAAACGTGAGGGATCGTGTAAACCTCGGGGAAAAATTTTTTATAAGGTCGTTGTATAAAACTGGTGCGTATATTTGTTTATGATCTAAATGCAGGTGTCACTGGTTCTGTTGCAGACAAATATGGAATCATTACGTAAACCTGAGGCCCATTGTCTTTCCACCTGGTGATAATACGACGGAAGGAAAGGTGAGGAAGTTCATTCACGAGCAAAACAAATGGGCGTGGACGATGGTCGAACTGATGGAGAAGAGGAACGATCCCTACTGGGCCAACGTCAGATACATCCTCGAACAGATGAACGGACTCCATCACGGATACAGGATAGTCGCCAAGAAAGAAGGCTGGGTAAGAGGCAGAAGCGGAGGTGCAGGAGGAGAAGAAGGTGGCGGAGGAGGAAGAAGAGGAATAGGAGGAGGAGGAGGAATAGAAATAGGAGGAAAAGGAGGTGGAAGATGAAGAGGAGGAGGAGGAAGAAGAGGAGGAGGAGGTAGAGGAAGAGGAGGAAGAGGAATAGGAGTGGAAAGAGGAAATAGGTGGAGGAGGAGCAGGAATAGGAAAAGAGGAGGATGAGGAGGATGAGGAAGAAGAAGAATAGGAGTGGGAAGAGGAATAGCAGTCGGGGCGGAGAAATTAGAAGGGAAGAAAGAGAGGAGATGAAGGAGGAAGAGGGGAAATAAGAGGGAAAAGATAAAGGAAGAAGACGAGAATCCTCCGTTTGTGCCTCATTCTGATCGATGCTACTGCTGCTGATTCTGTACGCTTTCTAGAGAGGTCGGTGTCTCCTTATGTTCACACCTCGAATACATAGATGCATATCTGCATAAGAGAAATTAAAATAGCGCTTTTAGACGCCTGTCTTTTTGCGCTGAAGGATGGCTGGAGTCTGACGTATGGAAATTGGAAAACTGGAGGTTGAAAACAGGTTCATTTTTCAAGCTGACCGACCTATCTCTGTTATTGTAAATGTAACTTCGATGGCGCACCAAAACAGTTCAAAGGATGAATGGTCTGTTACAATAGCAGTGGCTGTTTTTAATTGCCAGGAGACAGATATGTTCGTCATTCAGTTTTTGAACGCAGTGGCTGAAATGCGCGATCTGGAGATGGCGCTGAAGGATCGGACGCAACGCTCTCAACCGATGAACATGACGCGAGAGCAGCTCAACGAATATATCACCCGATACAGCGGATGCTCCGCTCTCATTAAGGCAACGATCGCATCATTTCGCTACTACATAAAATTATGACTATATTCCAGTCAAGTTGATTCCAGTCCATTTAAGTCCAGACCAGCCCATCGAAGATCAGTCCAAATCACTCAATTCCCGTATAATAGTTCACTTCAATCAAGTCCTGTCCGGTGCTGTGTGTGTATGTGTGAGTGTGTGTGTGTGTGTGTGTGTGTGAGTGTGTGTGTGTGTGTGTGAGTGTGTGAGTGTGTGTGTGTGTGTGTGTGAGTGTGTGTATGTGTATGTGCGTGTATGTGTGAGTGTGTGTGTGTGTGTGTGTGTGTGTGTGTGTGTGTGTGTGTGTGTGTGTGTGTGTGTGTGTGTGTGTGTGTATGTGCGTGTATGTGTGAGTGTGTGCGTGCGTGTCTATAAGCAATTCAACTCCACGTAGAAATTCAACAGCTTTACCCAGGGGCGTCTATCCCCTACATCACTGAAGCAACTTCCCCTCCCTTTCCCCTTCCCTTTCACTCCCCGTAAATGATGGCACACACCTGCAGATCCCCCACCCCATTTCTTGGATGGAGCATTTGCTCCAAGGTCTCCGTGGTGTTGACGCCCCTGGTTTGACCCAAGCATTAGGTGTGAGAATCGTAAGCTCAGTTAGAACTGATGTAGCGCTGCCTTATGATGCTCCACATGTTTTAATCATTAGTTGCGGCCTCTGAGGTGAAAGTGAGGGCGAATCGCGCCTAAGGAGGATCAACAGAGGCGCTATATGAATGTCGGGTTTCGTTGCATTCCCTCAGAACGATGGCCTGGATTTAAACCTGAGCTCAGACGCATGCGTTCTCAAAATAAACAGTCTGAATGCTAAGCCGAATGTTTCCCAGATCCTAAGTCACACAATATTATGTTCGATGGCTTTGCTTCTTAAAGCTGCCATTTACTTATGCTTAGATGCATAGTATTACTTGTATTGACATCCGGCAGTTGAAATAAGATATAAGGGTGACTAATTAGAGAATTTGGAATTTTAATTTATAACTTCTTTCACGCCAGTGTCTAATGCACAAGATGGTGCACTAACACCAAGCAGTAATCAGGTCAATATCCAGAAGATCAGTCCGTTAAGAGAGAGAGGCAGCCTTTGGTGGATAAGGAATTTGAAAGAGGTAAGTTTTAAGTTGAAAATGACACAAGCGACACTTAGCAGAACGAACAGACACAGAGAAAGAGAGTTCCAAAATCTAGGTCCAGCAAAGAAAACGCTTATTCACCAGAAGAGATCTAGTCTTAGATTTGACAACAGAAAGGCAGTCAATGAATTATGATGAGTCGGGCAGTAAGAACTTATTTGAAATTATAGTCGTTGGCTAGCATTCAGTGTTTTGTAAAATAGGAGCCCCAGTTAGAAACCAGTCCAGGGAGCCAGCCCAAAGAGTAATAAGCTGGTGTCCTGTGCTTGGCTTTCGAGTGGCGCTTTAGAAGTTTGGAGTTTATGATTACGTTTATGAAATATCCCAACACAGTTGAAATGAGACGGATTGTGTAAAGAAAGGGAGAATGGAACTGTTGTAGTTGACGCCGGGTTTTGAGAATATCTTCATCGGTCATTCAACTTGGATCTTCTACGCAACAACGCTTCGCATTTACAAACACTATTCTTTCGACTACTTGGAAGTCCTCACTGCTGCGCACAGGGTTTCTTTCTCCAGTTATCCAGGTATGTCGGGTAACAGCATTTACGGTCAAGGTAAACAAAACATCAGTCTGATAATATCAGACTGATGTTTTGTATATATTATATTATATTATATTATATTATATTATATTATATTATATTATATTATATTATATTATATTATATTATATTATATTATATTATATTATATTATAATCAGTGATGGGCAATAGTTAACTAAAAAGTTGCAAACTTTTAGTTTAACTAAAAAAAATTAGTTAAGGATGAAGTTTAACTAAAATAAAATAGTTTAGTTAAAACATTAGTTTAACTAAAAAATTTTAGTTGCTAACTAAAAAGTTAACTAAAAAAATCAGCAATATGCAACTATTTTTCCACAATGAACATTGAACACTGTCAGCAAAAAACATTTTAACTCTGCATGGTTTTAGCATTAACAGCCTGTGTTGTCAAATTCATACACTACTTACAGTATGCCTGTAACTGTATGCTAGAAGAGTAGGCCTACACATTGCATAGTTTGAAGGTGGAAATGTCATTCAACGCTTTGCATTATTACAGTTCACTTAACTTCTGTTATTGTGAAATGTTTGTCGTAAAAAGTTGGAAAAAAGTTGGAAAAAGTTTAACTACTTTTTTTTTAGTTTAGTTAACTAATTTTCAAAATCAGTTGCCAACTTTAGTTAAACTAAATTTTTTTAGTTGGAAAATAGTTTTAGTTTAACTAAAAAAAATAGTTTAGTGCCCATCACTGGATATAATACCTTTGCTTCTGGTGTGGGTGGATACGTCGAAAGGTAAGAGATTGGTTGCACGTCTACTATAATATTAAATCAAATCAAATCAAAACCTTTTGATTTCTGTAACCAACCAATCATATAAAGAAAGGAAACAAAATGGATCAACATGTAGGACCTACTGACTACACGAGGGGCTCAAAATGGATCAAAGATCCCGCTACACACGGACAGTACGCAGGACAGGATTTCCAACGCTATTGAGAATAATGTATATTCTCTGGGCATCTTCCTCGATCTTGTCAAAGCGTTTGATACTGTGGATCACAGTACCCTCCTGAAAAATTAGACACTTATTGCACACGTGGTACTCAGCTTGATTGGTTTGCTAGTTACTTCAAGAATCGTATGCAGTTAGTTTGCTGTAATGGATGCTTCTCTGCCAATTGCACTTGCACTATCAATTTTGATGTTTCTCGAACTCTTTGTTGTTTCTCATCTACATAAATGACCTCCCCAATGTTTCTCCTTCCTTCCTAACACAGGGCACAGGCGAAACCATTGCTATTTCACGAGAGATGACCACCCTTCGAAAGTTTATACACGTCTGATTTAACTAATTCTACATCTTCAATTAACTGAGCATTCCCGACTATAATTTGAAAGTTATTTGCTTTCTAAATGAAATTACTTTCCACGTGATCAAAATTATTTGTGTCATAAACACTGTACGAGATTCTATCGAATGTCGGGTCTCAAGGACAGGGTCGATTATTGATTGACTTTACAATTGTCGTCGGATCTTTGATTTGAACGAATGGCTGTGATAGGAACTTTGGTCTCACTAGACGACTTCTACATTCTCGACAGTCGATTGGTTATGATGGAGACAACATACCCCATCGCCAACATGACGCTCTATGACCTCGTGACCCCAAAGTCGTTGCTCACCTGGCAGAGAATGGCGCTGGCGAATAGGTTGGCACGCAACGGAAGCGCCTGGTTTGAGATCTTCCGACAGTTCAACTCAGGTGGGTCACGATTTGCTGTTGAATTATGATAGGAGAAGTTGTCTGCATCTGACAGTTTCTTCTCTCTCTCGTCAGACCGAAGACTAGATCTATTCTTGGCGAACGACATTTTTCGGTTGCTGGACCTACTTTTTGGAACTCTCTCCCCTGTGTTTGTGCGCTCTGCTCAGTCGCTTGTGTCATTTCATTCTCAACTTAAAACTTACCTCTTTCAAACTGCTTATCCATCATAGGCTACATCTTCTGGATATTGACCTGATTAGGGCTTGTTTTTGGTGAGCCATTTGTTGAAACTTTGGAGCAATAGAAGTTACTAATTTATCTACACGTGTGTGGCGCTGGGAAATAGCTGAAAATAGTTGGAAACACTGAAGCCAATCCTATCGTCTGGCCACAGATGTTACAACGTCTCTGAAAAGGATATGAATAATAGTAGCGCTCGCGAATATGATGCTGCCCAGCGCTTGGATTTTGAGTGGCGTTTTAGAAGTTCGGAGATTACGATTACGATTGGATAACTTGAAAACAGTTAAACAGCCTCTTGTAAAGTAATTCTCCCTTAAAAATTCAGGAAAACAATTAGTGAGTTGCATTCTCATTCACATGCTTAAACAACAGCATACTTATTTGCATACTTACAGGTTCTTACATTAACCACCACTTAGTAGCAAATTAACAGGTACTGCAACATCCAACTACTTCGTTCCATCGTTTCATCTAGTACACTTAACAATTGATAACCTCTTTGTAAGAATTTCACAATGACTACTTCTTTGCATATTAAAAATGTACTTGAGTACAGACGGTAACTTCTTTGCATACTTATAGGTACTTACAACAACCAGTACATGATTATCGATCTGGCCAAGATAAAACTTAAAGAGGAGGTTCTCGATGGCGCTCTCTGGGTCATCGAACAAATACCAGGTCACGTGGTTGGAGCCGACCAGACGAGCATACTCAGAGCAGGTCAGGATTTCTTGTGCTACAAACATCGCAGCCATACGTCTAAGTACGCTACATATTCTACATAGAAAAACATGAATGCTCGATGAATCTGTGGCATCGATGTTTCCCAGTGAGTTGTAACCATCGTGCTGTGTGAAATCACGGTACGGGCGCTATATAAGTTTCTGGAGCTTGTGTCTTGGGTAAACCCAACAGAAGCCCGTTATCTTCCGCCAAAGACATACTGCACTTTGTCAAATGTCTTGGGTGAATCCAAGAGAACCCCTTATCTTATCCCATAGACATACTGCACTTTGTCAAATGTCTTGGGTGAATCCAAGAGAACCCCTTATCTTATCCCATAGACACGATGCACTTTGTCAAATGTCTTGGGTGAATCCAAGAGAACCCCTTATCTTATCCCATAGACATACTGCACTTTGTCAAATGTCTTGGGTGAATCCAAGAGAACCCCTTATCTTATCCCATAGACACGATGCACTTTGTCAAATGTCTTGGGTGAATCCAAGAGAACCCCTTATCTTATCCCATAGACATACTGCACTTTGTCAAATGTCTTGGGTGAATCCAAGAGAACCCTTATCTTATCCCATAGACACGATGCACTTTGTCAAATGCCTCCTCCGATCATTTCAACTGATGGAGCTCCTTTCAAGATCAGTTTTCCAGCAGAGAATGACCTATTGACTTCCATAGTGACTTCTATAGCGCCGTGAATTCACTGTATGGAAAAGATGACTTGTCGAAAGAGACACGAAGACAGAGAGAGACACAGAGAAGGAGGCAGAGAGGCAAATAACATCACTGACACGTACAGGTGACCGTCGCAATCTGGGTTGAATTTCGTTTTATTCTCGGTTTACTTGGCTTTAATCTGTTAAATCTGGTTTAAATGTGGTAACTGTAATTGTAATTTGTAACTTCTATTGCGCCGGTGTCTAATGCACGAGGAATCAACCTGATGGCGCACAAAAACCAAGCCATAATCAGGTCAAAAGATCAGTCCACTAAGCAGGAGAGGCACCTATACGACGGATAAGCAATTTTAGAAAGAGGGAAGTCTCGAGTTGGTGTAGATGTGCAGGTTTAAGTCTGGTTTTAAAACGTTTTAACCAGGTTAAATCTAGTGG
>OY744612.1:53969111-54033845 GCA_963556255.1 Allolobophora icterica
AACCCCGTCGGGTAGACCAGCCTACACCTGAAGTTCCGGAACTCAAATCAAGTCCGCAACACCCAGGCTGTTTATTTATTGGTCCGTTCCAGTGCCAGGTAAAATACGGGCAGGTCAAGCCAAGATTTCTGCCCGTTCAAATTAAATAATTAATGTAACTGACTTAACATAACAAAACATAGAACAACAAGGGTTTTAAGTGGTTCAGAAGACGTGTAGTCTGTGTTAGAACCACTGCAAATTAACCTCGAACGCTTAATTGCCCAATTTCCCTAGCTTCTTCTTAAAAGCTGTGATAGTGTCCACTGAGACAGTACTATCATCCAAACCATTCCACAGGTCTACAACTCTTGCACTGAAGAATTTCTGCCCTAATGTTCCTTTCGGCCTCTAAAATAATTTATACCTGTGCCCCCGAGTTGCCTTGTTTGGTGCTAATTCAAAGAACCTCTCCCATTGCAGTGCTTCCTTTCCAGTGATAATCTTATAAGCTTCGACTAGATCCCCTCTGCTCCTCCTTCTCTCCAGTGCTGCTAGTCCACACCTTCTCAACCTTTCTTCATAACTTAAATCCTTGCAGCCTCAAATCATTTTTGTAGCTCTTCTTTGCACTTTCTCCAGTTTAGGCCTATCAATGTCCTGCTTCAGGCATGGATTCCATACCTGGACACAGTATTTCAACTGCGGCCTAACCAGCGATTTGTACAGCCTCAGTATTGTATCCTTGTCTCTGGTAGCCTAACTATTGTCCTTCTTATCATACCTAAAGTTGAGTTGGCCTTTTTTGAAGCTTCAGCACATTGCCTTGAAGGCTTTGCACTCTGGTACACTCTCATACACTAAATTTTGACTGATACCGATTGCCTCAGTATACAAAACATTTACTTTGTATTAGGGAGACGAGTGTGGCTACTATCATAATTATATAAATAAGGGGGCGTTGTCATAGACATAGGCTATATATATATATATGGGCGTTGTAGCCAGGGATCTCTAGTAGTATTAATAGACATCAGTGGTCGTAGCTACCCTAGTGACACAGCTTACACATTTGTAGAGTTAACACTATATTTAATGACGTCATAGGCCATTCGCAATAAACGTGTTATTCTGCTTCGATTTTTTAAAGCATAAATTGTCCATAATACGCTTCCATCAGAGCACTGAAATGTTTCTCATAATACTGAGTTTAAGAAGTTTCATTGCATTGTACCATTTTAAAGTGTTTTGGTTTGATATAATCTTTGCTAGATTAAGCTGTGTAGAAGGAGGACGCCCTCACGCCTGACCGTAATATTTAATCTGTGTTAGCGACGCTTCGTTGTTTTTGGTTCGCGTGAATTTCGCTTCAATTCAGGCAAAATTTCGTCAAACGAAGCCAAAATGTCATCGTCTGAAGCTAGAAAAAATATGGCAAGAGCCGGAACTATGCAAGTAACGTCGAAGGTGAGTTTTTCTGGGGTGAATTATCTGCAGGTCGAAGAGATTTGAGGAATTCTGCGCCTTTTGGGCCTCGCTGCATTTGCTTGCGTGGCTTTTTCGTGTCAGGACTTGCAAAATCAGCACTTTGGCAATGTGGTCGCCTTTCCAGTAAAAAAATACAAGACTTATAAACTTAACAAATTAATGAAAAAAATGCGGTCACTTATAAACTTTAGAAAGAGAAATAATGAAAATAAGTGACTTAAATGTTTACAAGATACTATGGGAAATTTGGTTAAATATAAACTTTAAAAAATATACGAGCGTTATATGACTTAGAATTAAAGTTGGTGAGGCCTTGGGTCCTTCGAATGCCAATCCTGGAGTTGTGAATGCAAAGCTCATGTTGCGGTCAATTTCAGTGATCAGTTCACTTGGTGGGAGTTCTGTTAAGCAGAAGTAACTCTATGTACAACACAGTACAATACAACTCCTTCCAAAGTTCAAAGTGCATATGGCCATACCATACAACAGAACATCGATGGTACAGAGCAACTGTGCATGAAGGACTTGGTTAAGGTCTGTACACAGCGTCAAGCGAGGCTCGACCCATACTCTGCGTTACAGACCAAGCACTCCAACCAATCGGTCACCATGTGGAGGGCATATGAATGAATGGTACCGTCATAGTGGTAGTGGTGTTGATGGTGGAGGTGGTGGTGATGGTGGAGGTGGTGGTGATGGTGGAGGTGGGGTGATGGTGGAGGTGGGGTGATGGTGGAGGTGGTGGTGATGGTGATGGTGGAGGTGGTGTTGATGGTGGAGGTGGTGTTGATGGTGGAGGTGGAGGTGATGGTGGAGGTGGTGGTGATGGTGGAGGTGGTGGTGATGGTGGAGGTGGTGTTGATGGTGGAGGTGGTGGTGATGGTGGAGGTGGTGGTGATGGTGGAGGTGGTGGTGATGTGGTCGTAGTGATGATTTTTGTTTTGTTCTTGCATTTAGGAAGGCATGACTTATTTGCAAAAGCATCTTCCAACGCATTATCGTCACTTGGCGCAGCTGAAGGTTCACTTTGCCGAGGAGAATGAGACGAAGGTGGCCAAGAAGCGTCCGTCAACTGCAAAGAAGAACAAGGCGTCTCCTCCAGCAAAGAAACCAAAACTCACTAAGACTCGAACGATGGCAGACACAGCGAAGGTTTTATTTCAGTTCATCTTGTTTCATTTTGCCAAATGATTTTATTTGTAATGAAGTCATCTTTTACTATTTCTGTCGAATCTTTGGCTCTCGGTTGCATAAACAATGTTATTTGTGCAGACATATACGGGTAATCGAGTGATTTATGTAACTGAAGTTTTAAAACTTCATATTTAAGTACTTTAGAATAGAGCTGTACCGATGCATCGGGAGCATTCGTAATCGGGCTGATTATTAGAGGAATCGGCATAATCGGTATTGGCAAAAAAGTATCGGCACCGATGCAAATTATTTTACAATTTACATTTTTTGCACAAAAATCGTTACAAAAAAGAAAATGAGCACAAATATCTTATGTTTTGTTTCTTATTATTGATTTATATCTGGCATTGCACTACTTAGTAGGCCTAGGCATCGTAGAAACCAAGGACGTATTATATAGTTTAAAAAATGGTGGACAAACTACGACCCGCAGGCCAGATTCGGACCACCAACACTTTTTATTCCGCCCCCAACACTTTATCCAGCCCACACAATTCTTCGTAAAATTCTAAAAAATTAAAAAATTCAAATCACGAGAAGTTTTGCTCATTTTTATCACGGCAAGTGCAAGCAGCAAAACACATGCTTGCATAATGAATTGTAATAGTAGTAATAGTACTAATAGGTTTATGTTTGGGAACCGAACATTTTCACTAAACAAATAAAAAAATAATCGGCTTCGTACGCGGTATCGGCTATTGCAATAATCGGCTATATGCGGTTTCAGAATAAACGGCACAAGCCATATCGGTACAGCTCTACTTTAAAACCAAGCCTCACTTTAAAGTTATTATTTTGCATTTATTAAGCACCATTGTCTTGCAACCAAGCATAACTCGATGGCATTGAGCAGTTGTGAATGAAAGACTTGTTCAAAGTCCCTACACAGTAACCGTCTCAGGGAAGGAGACTTGAACCCGTACCCTACGTGTAACACCAAATGCTCTGACCAATCAGCTACTGTGTATCGGTAATCTTACGATTCATGTAATTGTATTTAAAATAGGAGTTTAAAACTTTTTATTTAGTTACGTTAGGACCGAGCCTTGCGTTTGATGTTTGAAGTTATGTGTACATTTGATAGACTGAAATTCAACTTAAAAATCTCATAACATTAGCTGTAGATGTATTGTGTTGTTGTGTAGGAAGGTGCCATGTTGCTAGGCAACGAAATCCTTGGTGACACACGTGAGATGACAAAGAAAAAGGTAAAGGCTGCCAAGAAAAAGGTTGGCAAGACAGCGGTTGGCAAGGCAACGGTTGGCAAGAAACAGACGAAGAGGACAAAGGCAGCCAAAGTAGTCGGCAAGTTGAAAATTTTATGTGTTTCACTGTTCTTCGAAGAAACTTTAGGGCAGAAGTTTAGGTTCAGCATTTCTGAACTGACTGAGCAATTTCAGAAGCTCAGGTGAAAAGATTTATGAGCCGCAAAAAGAACCCAAAATAGGCATCTGGAGACAGACAGAGACAACGAGAGAGACAAAGAGAGATAGAGACAAAGAGAGACAGGGAGAAATTTTAATTGTTGGGTTGCATTACAAGTCTTCCAGGTGTTGATATATACTTTTTGTTTTAATGTTTCTTACTGAATATTTCATTTAGCAACTGATGTTTCTTATTGTAGCCAATGCAAAGAAAGTGAAGCCAAACAAAAGCAAAGCAGCTAAGAAAACCAAGAAGCCATCGCTTAAGAAAGCAAACACTATGGTTAAAACAGCCAAGGTATGGTTTCTGTTAAAAATGGTATTAACGAAGCTGTCTCTCAAATAGAGAGTGACGCCGGGAGAGAATTTCGTCCCCATACCCGCCCCGCAACAAGTAAGTCCTCCCCATCCCCGCCACATCCCCACAGGTTTTCCCCATCCCATCCCCATCCCTGCAGGAACTAAATCACATTCCCGCAAAAAGTTTTCACTAATTACAATTTAGAAAAACAATTATTAACTTACAAAGCTATATATATATTGCTCATTAAATTAATAAAAGACGCACATAAAAGCAGATTATTTTATCAAAAGTTTGTATTAACCAAGTCTTCACTATTTCTGACTAGTTAACAGCTTCAGGAAATACAAAAATGACAATAAAATAAAATTTATGTAGGCCCTATTTGCATGTTTTTCACTTTTTCAGTTGTTTGGGAATTGGATTTAATTAAATCAACACTATTTAGGCTATTTAGTGCTGTGTCATAATTGCTTTGAGCAAGAATTTAATCCTGAATTTAGGGGGTATCATACCATTAGATTAAACTGGCTTCATGTTATGGTTTGGAGTCTTTGTAGTCTTGCCTCTTTGGAGCTAAGGTTATATTAGTAAAATGCAATGCTATTTAGAAATATGCTAATAATATTCCAAAGTTCTAGTCCGTGAAATTGTTATTCTTAATGTATATCTTTGGGGCACATGTCCACTATAGTATTTGCTAAAGCATACTTGTCAACAGAAGATACCGTCTTTTGAAGAGAAGTCATCTGGTCAACCTTTGGTTTCGAGCCTCTAAGTCTGAGCGCCGCATGAATTGCCGTGTGATTTCAGCAAATTACGAAATTGCTAAATATCACTTTTAGTTGAACTGCAATTACTTTTAAAACAAATTCAGTCGCTTATTTGTTTCAACAGTTTATTTATATTGCACTTTTCCACGTCGTTTAGGAAAACAATTTGTTCAACACAAACATCTGGAAACAGGTAGTAGAAAAAAGAAATAGTGTAAGCCATCGATATATATATTTAGACCTAAACACAGATATGATGGTGTAAGCCCAATATACATCTATGTGTAAGCCTGTTGCGTCGAAAAGTGAATGGGAACTGAAACTGGAATTTAAATTAGGCTACTTTTTAAATACTATAAAACATGTTACCATTACCACGGTTTTATCGCCGGCTCATTCTCCATTACTGCGGTATTGCCTCGACAGTAAACCCCGTTGCCGCGGTAAACCGACATTGCTGTCCCCATTATCGCGATATTTATTGCGGGGAAATTCCCCATGTCACTCTCTACTCTCAAATCTTTAAAGTTTAAACAAACGAATTCTGTTATTAGAGTGTATTCTGCCGTGAAAAGCCAAAACAGGTAACAGTAAGTAATAACAGTCATAGTTACTGTGTTTTGGCTTTTCATGGCAGTATTGATTGAGAAGTGTTGGACGAAACTGAACGACTGTTAAGTGATGCTGTGTTTTGATACACACAGATTTCATGAGAAATGGTGTCGACATTTATACGGCAGATTAGGACTGCATTGGCCTAACACCAGGTGTTTGCTGTTGTGGGTCCCTCAATCTGGAATAACCTTCCGCCCCCCCCCCCACACTTAAGGCCAACTAACGTCTGGCTTCTCCTAATCGGTCTCTCGTTCCTTGAAGGCATTTCTGTTTCCCTGGGGGAAGCGCCTCTGAATAGTTATTCTCTGTGAGGCACTTTATAAATTCTTAGATACAATGCATTCAACTTCACTGTTAAACCTGTAAATGCTTATTTATGCTTTAATTCATTCATCTTTTCTTGTCCTTGTGAATTTTCCCCATCAGTTCAACTTTTCTTCATCAATTCATTAATTCATTGATTAGTGTTGTTACAACTTGTGCTGCAGGAGGGAAAGGCATTCATTGGCAAAGACGGAGCCAAGCTGTCGTCAAGGCGATGCTGTCAGAAATCTTGATTCTCAGCAGCAAAGAAGAAGGAAGCCAAGAGCGCTTCTGTGAAAAACCAGTTCTTAGGATTGGTTAGGGTCACACAGCGAAGACGGCTTCATTGTTTTTGTTAAGACTGGTTGATTTCTTAGATTTTCTCATGATCTTAAGGTTTCTTCGTGTAGCTTATCGTCTGTGATGTCAACTATTCAGGAGTCTGTAGTGAATGCGTCATAGCCGTTGAAGCACAACTCCTACTGAACAGAAAATGAGCAATGGTTATTTTTTCCGTTGTTTTCTGATCGTATTTTCTGGTAGTAGGTTTTGTTATTTTATCTGGCTTTTTAAAGTTATTTAGCAGCGTTGTTATCAAGTATTTCAAATATATTGTATTTATGATGGGATTTTTACCAACAGTCTGTAAGTTTATGGATGTAAAGTTTCGTGAGCTTCTGTAACTTATTCATCTGGTGATTTTGAAAATACATGTATCAACATTGTACTTGTTAAGTATTTCAGAATGGCTTGTTGTTATTGGGCGCATCCCTTCCCATTGTGCTTTTCCACCACAGGCTGCCTTGTCTTAGCGGTCTAATTTCCTGGTTATTGACCTGATTACTGTTTGGTTTTGGTGTGCCATCGGTTGATGCCTTAGACTTCGACACTGTTGATATTACTAATTAATAATAACAATAGATGTCTATGTGATTAGCTCTTTTGCAAACGATCAATGTTGTGAATTCGACGTGACCCTAATTATCCTCGTGTCTGATGCTTTGCGCATTGTGTTTATGCATAATTGTCTGGCAGACTGCGCTCCGTCTTATCTTGGAGAGCCATGCGCCTTAGTCTCATCCATCTCTGGTCGTAGATAGTTTTGCTTTGCTGCACAGGTTGACCTGGTTGTCGTGGAGACCTGAACTTCCCGTAGCTCAGCATAAAAGTTCTGCTGTTGTCGGCCTTTCGTTCGGGAATAAGCTATGACTTGATTTTCATGGCCTAGCTTTGCCTCATTTCAGTAAATGATTGAAAACCATTCTATTCTATTATCGTTTTGTGTTTTCAGGGCGAGAGTGCCTCTGATTTGTTTCTCAAAGTGGCGCTTAAAAAATGTGCACTTACTATTACAATTAATATATTGTTATTGTTTTACTGTTATTAGTAGTAATGGTGTTAGTAGTTTTAGTCAGTTAGTTATGTAGACTTTCAGTATCATGCCTTTTAAGTACCTCGTAGAACCGTTGATCTGTCCGTTTGTTCTTGGTTTTCCTCGCTTAACTATGAAACTCTACCTATTATTCTTTCAACCTCATATTTTTAAC
This sequence comes from Allolobophora icterica, assembly GCA_963556255.1. Classification (NCBI taxonomy): domain Eukaryota; kingdom Metazoa; phylum Annelida; class Clitellata; order Crassiclitellata; family Lumbricidae; genus Allolobophora; species Allolobophora icterica. Next base: position 53,976,736 of record OY744612.1, read on the forward strand.
AAATTAAAATAAGATGAATCAGTTACAGTTAACGAGCATCATTGTCATCTTATTTCTATTCTATTTCTATTGTTATTAGGTATTCTTCTCTGTGATAGGAGTTGGTGAGTAACTGGTGTTTAATGATGCCATTTCCTCTTGACTTTGATGCAAACTTTGTGCTTTCAAGCATTATGATTTTCACTGGACTTTTTTGGCAATTTCTTGCTGAAATGTCTGTGATTTTCGAAGTTATTGCGTTTAGGTTCTTAGCTGCCTGTGTGGTTTATGAGAGCTTTGTCTATGGGCATCATTGGATGTTGGGACCTGATACTTATATACGTACTACAGGTGGTGACAATCATTTGCTTAGATTTTGAAAATGTTTCTTTTCTGAATCAGTTGTCAATGAAGAGTTTTTCTCGTTTATGTCGCGATCAGAGTAGCATATCTTTAGTGTTTAGAAAGATGTCGATGTGAAATTAGTGGCCTTTTGATGGCAGAAGCGTTGATTTTCAAGAGAATTAATGGGTTATTATTAGTTCATTGTTAGTTTTTACGGAAATTCCTGTTATTAGATATCTTCTGTAAAATTTGTTGTTTTTTGTGAAAAAATCTCAGGCACAATCCAGCGTTTGTGTGCATTGCTTACATACCGATATATAATACGCGCATTCACTAAAGCGTTCATAGAAGCATAAATGCATACATACGTTGAATCTATAAATGACTTCTACAGCGTGGTTATCATGATGTCCATTTAAGGCATCCGTCTTTGAGTGAAATCGAAATTAAAACTCATTACGTGCACAGATGTACATACATACGTTTGTGCAGATGTACATACATGCATCATATATACATACGTTTGTGCAGATGTACATACATACGTTTGTGCAGATGTACATACATACGTTTGTGCAGATGTACATACATGCATCATATATACATACATGTACATTCAAAGAAACGTGTATGTGTGACAGACTCCAGAACGGATTCGTTTAAGGGGAAGGGATCTGTTAATGACCATCATTATAATCCCAGGCGATTCTGACGAGGGCCGTATTAACTTGGGGTGAAGGCCCAAGTGCACCGCCGCGGTGGAGGCCCATAGCACGCCGCAGGCCAGGCGCAGATGATGCCTGATAGCCTGCAGTGATAGGCTCACGAGTTCCGACGTGTCGACTCCAGCATATATCTCAAAGGCAAAGCTGTACTAACAGAAGCTAAACCAGTACCTACGCTACAGTCGCTACTTTATTTTGATATCGGCTCTTTACGTAAAAATTCTAACGTTTCTATTTCACTGTTATGTTAATGACGTCAACGCCTTTGTGGTGGAGGCCCCTATGTGGTGGCAGTGTGATTCTCCTTACAGATTTTATTTTAGTTACAGCTGGGACTAAGATTGCAATCTTAATCCCAGGTTACAGTTACAGTTATAGTTAATGGTTTTTCATTTTAGTTATAGTTACAGTTATAGTTAATATTATTTTTTAGTTATAGTTATCGTTAACGAAATCATTTTGCTTTCATTAACGAAAACATTTTCGTTACCGTTATCGTTAATGAAAATCACACTGAATTATGAAGACGCGTTACACAATAATTTGCTTAGAGCTTTGACGAATGGGTGCATTCAGCTTCATGAATACACAGCGCTCCATATTCACCGACATCCAAGGCGAACATAGGAATCATTTTGCTTTCGTTAACGGCTGTATTTTCACGTTCTCACGTTAGTTGATATTGCACTTTTTTATCGTATTAACGAAAATAGCAATGAATTTTCGTTAGTGTTATTTTCGTTATAGTTATAGTTATAGTTAATCATATTTTTTAGTTATAGTTATAGTTATCGTTAACGAAATCATTTTTTGTTCGTTAACGAACATTTTCGTTATCGTTAACGTTAACGAGAATCACACTGTGTGGTGGGGGCCCCTGTGCACTGGCACATGATGACCATGCCTAAATCCGGCCCTGATTCTGACGAAGAGAGAAAAATTCAGATCGACGATGTTGGCCTCTGTGACTCGCCTTATGTATTATCAGAATATTTTAAAATAATAGGACTATTTATATAGCGCCGTAGAAGACCAAGGCCGAAGAAAAGGACGTCGGACATGAGTTAAAAATCAGTGACAGTCATTTTAAACAGATAGGTCTTGGGCTGTGATTTAAATAGGTGCATAGACGTCGCACTCGTGATATGGTCAGGGAAAAGGTTCCACGCGGTGGGTCCACTGTGAGAGAAGAGGGAACATGTCGACACAATCATGTCGTCGAAGACAACAAGACTTGCAGTTGGTTTTCCAACGAGGATCGCAACCGACATCTCTTCCGGTCGTCTGCTAGGCCTATTCGACTGCCAATGATTGAATGCTATAAGCAAACTATAGTTTCCTTTCTGGTCCCAGACTTTATAAGCTGCATCATGAGCGCTATGATTAAGAATGGCAGTGTAGCTGTTTATGGAGTCTGCTCTAGAGTAAATGTAAATCTCCGAAATTTCTCAGCGCCACACAAAAGCCACGTCAGGGAGCAGCTTGTGCACGGGCGCTATATCAAATCAAGTCCGCAATAGCCGTGTCCGCCTTGTCCGTTCCGGTCAGAGTCCGGGGAGGTCAAGCCGAGGAGACAGCAAGGTGCTACGGTGGTAATCGGTGATTATGGCGGTTGTGTGGTGGCGCAGGAATGGAATCAGGATAGGATAACTTGAAGAGTTCGGTTTTCAGACCCATCATCCTCGAATGCAAGCAAAATGACTTGTAAATGCAAACGTTTTGCTGTAGCGACCGAATGGCTCATGCCATTTAAGGTCAACGTGTACAGACCGTACTAGGCTACTAGCCCCGTACTAAAACGTCTGAAATTAGCCACCATCGGTATGCGCGAATCCCCGGTCACAGCCATCGATATCTATATTTGGTCTAAATATAAATATCGATGGTCACAGCACGCACAAAGGGGTCGTCCATAAAGGACGTCCGCAAAATATGACCCACTTTGGACCCCTCCCTCCCCCTTGTCCGCATTTGTCCACATTTGACCTTACCCTCCCTCCCTCCCCCTTGCGGAAGTCCGCACGCCTAAGACAATTTTGTGTGTCGTCATAATTATTTTTTACAATTATTCCACAGTTCCTGTGCACGTTTAAGTGACAGTTCAGGTTTCATATCGCAGGATGTGCAGTAATAAAAGCCTCTTTAAAGTCGCAGTAAAGGTTATACCATGCATGAGGTTTTAGACAATCACTTCACTGACCTTTTCGTCTTTCAGGTAAGGCTGAAACAAGGTGGTATTTAAAAAACTATAAAATTTAAAATTTTAGATGCGGACGTCCGCACTGGTCATAACCCTCCCCCTCCCCCTTGTCTGCATTTGTCCGCATTTCGATGACCCCTCCCTCACCCTCATTGCGGACGTCCTTTATGGATGACCCCAAAGGAGCCTTGTCAATATGTAGGCCTAGGAGCCTAGATAACCGGGCTACATATTTCCCAAGTGCGCATGGCAGAAGCAGCTGCCGAGCATGTCAGCCAATCACAGGTCTGCATACATCTGTAACAGCCAGCACTGCGTTGTCGTGAAGTTAGTTGTGCAATTTCGTTCAGTTAATTGCTCTATATTGCCTCAGTTTTACGTTTTGGGCATACTCTGTTTGATATATTATCCCAAATTTATGCTATTTTATATTATTAGACTATGTTAGAATTATTATTATTATTATACAAGTTGCATTACTGTGTGAGCTTGGTGTTAAATATGTATACCGAATTGTGATTGGCTGAAAAGACCGGCAGTTGCTGCTGCCATGCGCACCTTGGAAATAATATGCAACCGACCTGTAGCCTAAAAGCCAATCGGTGTAGTCAGGCATTCAGGTCGCAGAGAGCGCCTAATTTTAGGCCTTAAGGTTGCCCTGTTCATGGACCTCTCAACGGCCCACTAAACAGTGAACGCATAGCATATAAGCTGTTAGGCCCTTGAAAGCCAGGCCTGTCGTAGGCTACCTAAGAGACTAAGGCACTAAGTCAGTTATAGGTCTACTGACTGACAGAATAATTATAGGTTTTGCGTTGTACGTGATTCTTTTGTAATCGCGTGAACTTTGTCTCGATGAGGTTGACAGAACGTCAGCTAAGGTTCTAAATTATGCAACAGAGTTCAATATGTGGACCCGACGACCCGACGAAATCTTGACCCGTCGTTCGAAATCTGGGTCACTGCACGAGACCTACTGGGTTTTGAAAAGGGAGAGGCGCTTCCAATAGACACACACACCGTCCACAGACTGAGAGCAGCCGACGGTCAGTCCAGACTTTCCTGCGCCTGTTCGCCTTTTGAAATCGTTCAGGTTTGTCAGTTTATTGCTATGAAACCTTCTGTTGTTACAAAATCAATATAAAATGTATTCATTCGGTTATTTTTAATTAGCAGGACTATTCGAGCTTTTAGGTCTTGTTGGGAGATGTATAGGCCTATCCCAAAGAGATGAGTTGAATATGACTGTGAATGAGAAGAGAAAGTCTGAGTTTAGACTGAGTGACAAGACGTTAGGAAACTCGACCACTGCCCGTACGCTGGCGGTGCCAGTCCCAAGCCTTGGAAAAAACAGGAGGGCGACGTCAACGCTCTGACGGCCATAAGATGTCGTTAAACAATAGAGAAGAACGTTGCCCTGATACAGAAGCAGCAACCGCAGATAGAGTTATAATCTACGTAGGACCCGTATACTTTCCATATGAACCCACATGGATCCGACCTAATGCCGATGAAAATGCTGACAGGGTAAATGTATACGTTTTTATGGCCTCTGCCCTTCTCGTTTTTCAATGAATTGATCGAGTGAGATCCTTCACCATCGCTGTCCGTTTGAATGGGTGCCATGCCATATTAAGATCTCCATGTAGACGCTAGACAAGGTTGGAGGACTCGGTACTCCCTTTATATATGTAGAGAAACCCTTGCGACTAATAAACGAATAAGTGGCACGGTACTTTGATATGACGACGTCGTTAAATAAACGTTACAAACCGGTACTTTGAAGAATTCATTTAGAATTCATTGCCATGGCTGGTGTTAACCTCTGAACTGAATGATGCTCTAAGATTGCGGAGTTGAAGAGGGATCGAATCATATAGGCCTAGTATACACACTGGCGATCTGAAAGTACAGGGTCTGATGCTGGTGTTCGTGTTAGTCTAATCCTTTCAGAAAGTGACGACTGAAATCTACTGTTAGAGTTAGTCATAGAATGCAGAGTCTGTGCATTGTGTGCAAGGGATGATTTAGCGTATACAACAACTATTTCGTCATTAGTATAATGTATACAGAAGGCTGATTTGGTCAGATGATAGCCAGCATAACAAGTTGGTACACACTGATCAGATGACTCACAAGGTCACTTTATTCTGGGTCTCGTATTTCGTAGTTTTAAACTCGGATCTAAGGCAGCAGTTGAATGAGAGAGGTCTTAGTTTAACCTGTAGATAATATTGCCTTTAACAACTGTTTGAATAGAGGTTCTTGAATTAGATTCAACAATCGAAAACCTTTTATTTTAGGTGTTAACTTTAACACTACATTCTATAGCTTAATGTTAACTAAAGAAAGAAGGCAGAAGTCATCGTTGATGTCATCGAAGGCATTTCTGATGTGAAGCACGTAACAAATTCTTGTGTTTATATATCGAAATAGGATGAAGAGAATCGCAATAATCGGAGCCGGAGCGAGTGGCCTTCCAACCATCAAGTCGTGCGTGGAAGACGGCGTGGAACCAGTCTGCCTGGAAAGGACAGATGACATCGGTGGACTGTGGAACTATCGCGAGACATGTGAAGGTCAGTCATGTGTCATGAAATCAACGATCATCAACACGAGTAAAGAGATGATGTGTTACAGCGACTTCCCCATCCCCAGGGAATACCCCAACTTCATGCACAACAGCAAAGTCATGGACTACTTCCGATTGTATGCAGAAAAGTTCAACCTCAACAAGTACATCCGGTACCGCACAGAAGTCCTCAAAGTACGTTGAGGGCAGTTTTCATAATAACTTTTTAAAGTGAATTCACTTTGTTGTTCTCAACGAAAATTTACATATATAAACAAGCAATTTAGTTGACATTAATTTGTGTCAAAGGGAGAAGACCAACTCAGAAGGAACCACAGGGTGTCGCTATACAGAGTTCGTTTCGTATAGTATTTGGAGATTTGTATAGCGCCGGTCACAGCTGAGGCCACTCAGCAGCACTCCCAGTGCGAAGGCCTCGAGAGAAGAAAAAGGTTTTCAGCATGGAAAGGGATGTAGGAAGAGATCCAGAAGGTAAGGTTACCGGTGGAGAGGAAGGAAGGGCATTCCACAGGGAGGGTCCTATATCTTGGCAAAAGATCTATTTTAAGCTAGAGTGGTCCTGGCACGTGGAACAAAGAGGACATGCCGGTCGCGAGAGCGGAGAGGTCGGTGAGAAGCTGGAAAGGGGAAGATGAGGTCCCTGAGATATCTGAGATTTTCGAGTTGTCCTTAGAGTTCCCCAAATCTAGGTTAACGGTCAGCAGATGCAGTTCCATTTGTTCAAGTCATCACTTGTTCGTCGCTGTTTAACGATGCTTTGTTATAGCTATATGATTAGTGTCACCCTCCTACTTTCTCCAGCTTGGGACTGGCACTACTAGAATACGGGTTGTAGCGTTGTTTCATACAAGTCATCACTGGAATTGTTTAGATTTAGGAGGATTGTTGGTATCCAGCCACTGTATCCAGACTCTGCTGGGACAGTTGCTATTTCGTCATTGAGGTTGGGATGAAAGAAAGCAAGTTGAAATAGTTTAACTCCTTCCCATTCAGAGTCACGTTGACAATCTCTATATCGTGTTATCCAGTGCAAAGTTTTATTTCTAAGGCACCGTCATGCAGCCTCGCCGTTACAAGGACGCCTACATAAATGGCACAAATTCTATGATGCCGTTAATATATTGTACAAGGCATCTGTCATAAGAATCATAGTCAGCATGTCACGTACAATTATGTAATTAGAGAATGATGATTGTTGAGATAGTTATGTGTGCTGTTGGATGTTGTCAGGTGAGACCGGTCAGTGATTTTAGTGAGACTGGTCGTTGGGAGATCGATATCAAGGACCTTGAGACGGGAAACACCTCAACAGAGACGTTCGATGGGGTAATCGTCTGCACTGGACACCACGCGGAAAAGCACCTGCCCCATTTCGACGGAGAGGAGGAGTTCCAGGGTGAAAGGGTACACACTCACGACTACCGCGATTACAAGGGCTTCGATGAGAAGAGGGTCGTCGTCATTGGAATCGGAAATTCCGGCGGAGATGTGGCTGTCGAGCTGTCCAAAGTCTGCAACCAGGTGAGAATGTTCTCATGGCAATAGAATAGGTGAGGATGTTGTCATAGCAACAGAACAGGTGAGCAAAATTTATATGGGACGAGCGGAACAAACTGATGCCAAAAGTCAGTCAACGTTTCCGATGGCATTTACGTCGGCGGGATCTTTGTCTTTAGCAATGTTTTGGTGTTGTCAGATTAAGTAATTTCCATATAAAGCCACTCGGCATCATTTTCGTATTAACCAATATTTCGTGTTAAATGATTTCATATTAAGTGTCTATTCCTGTATCTTGAGTTTATAACAGTCATGGTGATATTTCATACCATTAAACAGGGATTTTGGATTGGTTGGTCGAGCAAATGACTTACTGACTGACTGAAAAGTAACTGATTGATTGATTGATTGATTGATGGATTGATTGATTGATTGATTGATTGATTGATTGATTGATTGATTGATTGATTGATTGATTGATTGATTGATTGATTGATTGATTGATTGATTGATTACGCCCAGGTATACCTGAGCACGCGACGAGGTTCGTGGGTGACTCACAGAGTGGGAAACAATGGACTTCCGGTTGATTACATCTTCAATCGTCATTTCCTCTTCGACCTTCAGGCGCACCTTCCGCGTCGTGTGGTCAACTACATAGCAGAGTCACAACTCAACAGACGCTTCGACCATAAGCTGTATGGCCTGAAACCGGAGCATCACTTCGACGGACAACACGTCATGATCAACGATGAACTGCCAAATAGAATCGCCTCTGGTGGAATCGTCATCAAACCCAATGTTCGGAAGATCACGAAAACAGGAGTGGAGTTTGAAGATGGATCGTTTGTAGATAACATCGATGTCATCATCTATGGAACTGGATACAGTTTCGGCTTCCCTTTCATCGAGCACAAAGCTCTGACGGTGAAGAAGAACCAGGTGAACCTGTTCAAGTACGTCTTTCCACCCTCCATTCATCCTCCCACCATTGCGGTCCTTGGATGCGTACAACCACTTGGAGCCATCATGCCGATCTCTGAACTGCAGGGAAGACTCGCTGTCAAGGTCTTCAAGGTACTTGGCTCTCGCTGTCTGTCTGTCTGTCTCTGTCTGTCTCTGTCTGTCTGTCTGTCTGTCTGTCTGTCTGTCTGTCTGTCTGTCTGTCTGTCTGTCTGTCTGTCTGTCTGTCTGTCTGTCTGTCTGTCTGTCTGTCTGTCTGTCTCGATACTGTTTGTGATTTAACTGTTATTACTAACAAATAAAGTTAGACTTGCAAGTGATCATTTTCACGGGCAAGCTACAAACTTACTCGCGTACAGATTCACGTGAGCAACTAGTAGGCCTACTTGATATTTTGTTAGCCGATTAACAATGCTCTAGGTTGAGACCTATTACTTTGGAGAAACAACAGTAGTTGTCTCATTGGAAGGTGATTATTAAGACGTAGTTAAAATATTCTCAAGTGAGCTTTAGATGCGTTTTTTGACGACCACGGTGCAGTAGGCCCCTATATTTGAGAGATGATATAAAGACGCTTCGTAATTAAGCCTCAGACACCAGTGACCTAATGATCGTTGTGTTTATGTCTTTGGTGTTGCTAGGGCGAGCGTCGGTTGCCAAGTGAGGAGGAGATGTGGAAGGACATAGCGCAGAAGAAGTTGGAGATGTCGATGAGATATGTTGCCACTCAAAGACATACGATCCAAGTCGACTACGTTACATTCATGGACGAATTGGCTCAATTGGCAGGATGCAGGCCGAACCTAGGTGAGTCACTGGTTAGGTGCTTTTAAATGACAATGACTAGCGTCGCCCTCCTACTTTAACCAGGCGTTGGACTGGCACTGTCAGAATACAGGCAGTTAATTATGTCATAGTTACGGGAACAGGTAATGGAATCACCTGATTCAGACAATGAAGAGACAATGAAGAGACAATGGCTTTTGTTTAGAATTGTGTTGTTTCTTCTGTTGTCAGTTCGCCTGCTGAAGACAGATCCTCGTCTCGCATTTGCTGTCTACTTTGGACCGAGCACTCCCTACCAGTACCGCCTCACGGGAGCGAACAGCTGGCCCGGAGCGAGGGAGTCCATCATGTCCACCTGGAAGAGGGTTGCCTATCCATTCCAAACACGACCAGTTAACGGCCGCGGATGGGCGGGCACCGACATCATTCGCGTTGCCATAGCGATACTTATCCTTGCATTGCTCATCCGGTGGTTCTTCGGTTAGTGGTCTAGGCTGAGCTGGCAAAGGTTTCTTGGAAGTCTGAAGGGTTAAATATGTTGCCTTTTAACTCTGTGTTGTTTTGACCACCATCCATTTCGTGTATTAAACGGTTTTTGTATTTGTGAAATTGTTACGAAAAGTTCCAATGGTTGATTATGTCTTCAGTGATTTGTGTTTGTTTTTCTAAAGTAGCCGAAGAAAGAATTGTTCTAATTTATTGATGTAACATTATTTAAACGTAACAGTGTCTCCTATAGTAAAGAATCCTAGCTGTGTCTTCACTGCTTCTGTGATTTTATATATCATCAACCTGCAAAGATCGTTGTACTTGAGATCCTGTGGACAGTGGATACATATTGTGGATACATGATGACCTCAGCTGAACTGTTGGAAGCATTCAATTGTACCCTATGTTAAAAGAACTTTTATTCCATTCATTTGTGATATTAATCGTGTGTTTGATTCCATTTATTTTTGAATCGATTTAATTCTTTCTTCTTCAAGTAATTCTACCAAATTCTGTCAAATGAAGAGCAGTCCCTTAGGCAAACATCGACAGGCAGTTATAGGTAGAAAGTGTTAGCAACATCGTTTACTTGGCCTCTGCTTATGCCGGTAGGTGGCCAGTCATGTGTACCTCGCCGCCCCATCTTCTCTGCAATTGCCGTTTTTGGGTGGTGCCAGTCCCGAACCTGGATGAAGGAGGAGGGTGACATAAGAAGTCCTGGAGAGCCATAAGATGCCAAACCCTATAAATACAGATGGAGAAATGTGAAGATCGATTGCCCTCTGATCCTCACTTGCTCAGGACGAAGGTAAAGCACGATCAAGAGACTTACTGTATCATTTCTAAGGTTCTTCACTAAAGTCTGCACGCATAGCTATCTGTCGGATCTAAAAAAGTGCATTTTAAGACATTCTGAAAATATACGACGCACGCAGTCAAATGCAACTGAACCTAAGTGCAATGGGAGACTATATAATTATACTGTTCCAGAAGGACCGTTACATCGTTAACGAAAACTAAAATTATAAGTAAAAATAAATGATTTCGTTAACGAAAACTAGAAGTAAAAGTAGGAATTATTTCGGCAGCAAAAACGAAATTATGAATTGAATTAGGAATTATTTGCCGAAGTAAAATTGTGAACGAAATTAGGAATTATTTTCAGAACTAAAATCATTTACTTCTTGTGGCGCTTAAGTTGACACGAAGGCGAGTAAAACTGCACGCGATCCAAACACTGTAATCTGTTAGAAAACCGGTTGAGATGAAGACTCTGCGCATACCATTCTCGATGTAGGCCCTACTATATCTTTGTTCTTCGTTGTCCGATAATAATTTTCCCCACTTAATAGCGTAAAAACAACCTCAGTTTCGTACGCCATTTTATTTTGGGTTTGATCGTAAAATTTTAAAATTATGAGTTTATCGAGAATGTTGGCCGGAAGGAAGCGAGATAGTGGAAATTGTGGACCAGCACTTGCTGGAGAAATACGACCAATATAAGTCTTGGGAGGGGGATAGATGAATGGTAACACGCTGGCGTAGCCTAAGAGCATTAGATCTAGAAAAGTCGCAGTTCGATAGCCGTAGGTCGACTCAGCTTTCCAATGCCTAGGGGGCAGCAGTAACATGAGCGGGCGCCTAACAGGCTGCCAAGGCATGTGTTAATTAGGATCGTGATAACTGTACCGTCATGTTTTTTTCTTTCTCGAGACAAGTTTTGTGTGCTCTATAGGCTACAGGCGTTGCATATGAGCTACAATGCTACATGTACCATATTTTTTCGTGTTTACTGACAAGCTACTGACAAACTGCAGCAAGTTTGGTGTGCTTCTCCATGCAAGTGTTGCATACTTTTACAGCGCGGAAGTTAATAATTATTTGGAAAACTAAAACAAGAAGTAAAATTAGAAGTAAAATTATTTGAGAACTAAAATAGGAATGAAAAGTAAAATTATTTGTGAAGTAGAAGTAAAATTCAAGAGCTCAGAACTGAATTAGAACTGAATTAGGAATTATTTTCAGAAGTAAAATATCACTGCCAGAAGGACGGCTACATAATCCAAAGCATTAGTAGAAGACGCCTCTGAGTAATCGTAATTGTAATCTCCGAAGTTCAAATGCGTCACTCGAAAGCCAAGCGCAGGGCACCAGCCTATACACGAGCGCTACGTCAAATCAGATGGGGTCTTCCTACAAGTAGCGCAAAGGAAGTCCGGTAGAGATCTTGAAGGGGCGCTATATAAATTCTGTTTGATTGACTGACTGATTGATATCCCTAATAGACCACCAGCGTATTAATTTATATTCGGTCAGAATAAATGATTGACTCAAAGCGTTGTCCACTGCCTAGACAGATGACCAGTCGATATATTTATGTAGTCGATATATGACCCGTTGGTCCGATTACGTGCTAGACGTGCATGTCGTATACGTGGTATAGCGGTTTCTCTACGCCTCCGGTGGACCAGAAATCCCGAGATGACGTGGTAGTGTCGACTGTAGATAACGGTGGCTGAGTCCAGTGCTGGAGTTGCGTTGAGTGGCGCTATATAAATCTCAGTCTATGTCGGTGGAATTTCTATTTCTTTATCGCCCGCAGTTAGAACGGTTATTGATTGCGTTGACGAATTGTCAAGCGCTCTTGTTTAGACCATGATCTATGCGTTTAGACCATGATAGGCGTTTAGACCGTGATAGGCATCGAAGGATTAAATTTGCTCTTTTACTAAGACACCAGAAAACCCCGTCTGACGAGACGCAGATAAACTGTTGCTCTGCGCCCAACTTTTAAGCAAAGCTTTGGAAATTTTTAAATTACGACTATGATGGATTGATGGATTTATAGGAATACGATGAAGATGCGTATTAGGTTGATAATAATGAACTCAATGACATATTAAGCCACTGAGCAAAATAAACAGATACAAGGAGATTTTCAAAATGTTTGTCCAGCAAACGAAAAACCTCGTTCTAGCTTTAGGCATGACTAGCATTTATGTTTAGTGGTTTTAAAGACTTCTTGACAAGAATCCTATTCTGGGTGTACTCCGGAATGAAACCCCTAAAGTAGGCCAACCACATTCTGCGACTGATGAGCGGACTAGTTTAAACCATATGATAATGAACGATTCTGCGCAGATCTATGACTCAAAGTCATTCTGCTCTGCAGGCGATGATCCATTTTGTGGCCACTTCATGCATGCACTCATATATCATTAATATAATATTAATAATTTAATGTAATATATGTAATATAATGTAAATGAGAAAGTTCTTATATAGCGACCTTTGACCTCGATCATGCCCATTTTTCAATGAATTGATCGGGTGAGATCCATCACCATGCACTGCTGCCCGTTTGAATGGCTGGCGCTCCACTTAAGGTCCCTTTGTGGACCGTGTTAGCCCGAAATTCAAACCTAGTTAAGCCACCATCGTAAGCGAACCGACAACCGCACGTACAGAGGTGCAAGGGACATATGTGCTCTGGGCAATGCAGCTGAGTTGCCTCTTATGGCCCCATGTAGCCTACCAGTGGTGTAGTCCTAAAAAATGAAGTGGGGGAACGCCTGGAAATTGAAGTAGCAACTGTAGCAAAAAGTGCAATCTTGCCAGGGGCGGATCTAGACTTTTACTTTACGGGGGGCGATTTCATGGACGTCCAAGTCAAAGGAATTAAAATAAACTTATCAAGTTTAAAGCATGATTAAAGCAAGGGCGTGTAGAAGTAATATTCAAACTGCAGTCCGGCGCTGTACATGCGTAATAATAATCACATGACATTTATCCTGTAGTACACTATAGTATATCAAATTTTTAAATTTTAAATATAAAAGAAATTTATTTTTTGGACTCTTAGGGGGGGCGATCGCCCCAATCGCCCCCCTCTGGATCCGCCACTGAATCTTGCAAGAATTTTGCATAGTGTGAGCGCTGCTATTTTTGAAACTGTTGAATGTAAAAAAATAACAAAAAAGTTAATAAATGTAATTATGTAAATTTATACATAGGAATTTGTTATTTAGTATAAAGCCAACACATATATAAATATATCTGCGAAACTGCGAAAGGCTCCAGTAAGTAAGCAGTTGAAACTGTGAGTCTTGAAGTCTTCTTTGTTCATTTATTTCAGCAGAAATGCTGCAAAATAGTGAGGGATCGCGTTCCCTCCCTGGAAAAAGTGCGGGAACGCCCGCCCCACTACACCACTGTAGCCTACAGACAAAAATTAGTAATTCTAATTATAGAATAATCACCAGGGGCTTTAATTTGTAAGCCTCTCACGTCTTGCACGTTCATTTAAATTGTAAACATACAGCTGAAAGATTTGCTCAGAGTTTAAAACAATATCGACTAAAATGTTTCAATTTCAGGTCTCAGTAAATGCTATTCGTTTGCTGCATCCAGAGCCGTTTTAAGGAGTTTGGGGGCCCTAGGCACAACCCGCACAAACCCTAAATAACCTTAAACGTAATCCGATTTCCGTCTCAATATCTCAGTCTCAGATACAGAGTATTGCATTAATATAGTATACTGTTACTAAACTCATAATAACACAGCTAACACATCAATCTTTGTACTACAAGTGTAAAATAAAAGTTTAGTTTAACATACTTTACAGTTTCCATTGTTTATTTGTTATACAATTTACTACAAACTGAAAGTGTGGTTATAATGAGTACATGTTTGCTATACATGGATTGTGACTTTGTAACGACAGTTTCTTACAAACATCGCTTTCGTGTTTTGCTCTGAGCAGAGTCTTTTATAATATCATCGAAATTCAAAGACTCCAACACATCTGATTCTATGCTCATGACATCATACGGCTGCGAAGCTCGTTCTTGATTAATTTAAGTTTTGAGAAAGAACGTTCACCCGTACAGTTTGTCACCATCATTGACAGAAAGATTGATGACCCATCGTTGTTGTTGAAAACGATTGAGCGACAGACAAAGCAATACACAGACTTCTGCGATGGAGAAAAGAGCAGCCACTCGCCACAAACTGAGTCACCATTTCGCAGTTCACGACGGAAACAGGAATCAGTTAAGCAACGTCTATGCAACTTATCTCCCTCCCGTTCGATACAAGCGTTGAGTCGTACTAAAGTCAGACTCTTTATGCTGGCAACTAGCAGGACCTTTACGAATCCAATAAGATCGCAATTCCTCCGTGATTGGACTCCATAAGGCTGCATCAGTTGGATAGTCCGCTGACTCCGTAGGGCTTACATCTTGCGAAATAGGCTTTGAATTTTGGTGTTGTGACAACATCTGTACTTTCGACTGGTAGACCATCATCTTGCAGCGACACTAACTGTTCATCTTTATCGCAAACAATGACATCAGTAGACGAGTAAGACAACGTAAGGTAAGAGTATCTTACGTCTCAACAATGTCGGACTGCGATGATGATTATGTTTTCTGACTTTGAAAAAAAGAAGATACTTTTGGATGTTTGTTCAACATTTCAATTTCAGTTGCTTCCTTTTTTCTCTTCGCGGCACCACTCATATAATTTCTACGCATTTTTGATGGGTTGTCTGATATTTCGTTTAATTGATCGTAGGCCTAGTGATAATTGGCCAAAAGTTGCAAATCGGTTTACCGTGAACGACGGTGATAACTGACAATCAGAATCTTAATCTGCATAACAAAAAGGGGAGAAACTATCAAAAACCTCAACCTTATACATTGGAGGAGGTGGAAATGAAGTGATTTTGTTAAGTTAAATAAGTTTGCCAAGTTCACTACCGACTCAGTACCGAGCATCGACACGCCAACATCATTCTATTTATCCTATTAACTGTGCGAATTTTGATACGCTTTTTGCCCTGTTTATAATTTAAAGTTTTAAACAATTTACAAAGTGACTAGATTATAGGACAGAGAGATTTAATATTAAAAAGTAATATTAACTTACCAAGACATAAAAATTCCTTGAATAGCGTTGTGAAAAGCAGACAAATGAAAACAAACATAGTAGCTAGCCAATAGCGTATACAGCAAGTTGTGCGCCATCGTCGCCATGCGTTAAAATTATTGATTAATTTCTATAGCGCTCTGATTCTATTACCAATAATTATATCTAACTAAAAATGCAGACCGCAGACATTTGTTTTAAAAAATAATAAAAATGTGTTATTGTTCTTACTTTAATTTGCAGAATTGTTACTTGTTAGAACAGAACTTATAATATTGTTATTTTGTTTCTGGGCCGCCGCGGGGCCCCCCGCTGCGCGGGGCCCTAGGCCCGGGCCTCGCGTGCCTATGCCTTAAAACGGCACTGTCTGCATCCTGTGGACAGAAGACACGCGTGTATACATACGAGAATCAATTCGACTGATTAATTATGACTTTCCTTTAGAGTCAAAATACCAGTCATTAACTCCACAGAACATTCAATAATCTTAACTACAAATTAACTTTATTTTAATGGTATATTTTACAGATTGTATAACTCTCTGATATAGCTTCGCATATCCTTGCATGTTTGGCATTCTGTGCTTCTTAAACCTACAAGACACTGTAGATGTCACAGAAGTACCTCAAACAATTATCCCAACTGTTCTCAATTTCATACAAAATGTCTAAAAATGCGTTGGCCTTCATCGCTTGTTTATATCTTCCTCCATTTTCATCCTCCGTGCGTAGCACCTGGATGACCCCTGGCTAAATATAGTTGAGCGATTGAACAGCTTTAGTATAGTCCATGCAGGAGAAGAGTTTCTCTAATTCTGCTATCTTTAGTCTCTTACCCATACATGGACCTACATTGACCCATTCATGGATCCATACATGGAGTCATGGACCCATACATGAACCCATACATGGCAATTGGGTTAGCGCCAGTGGCACAGTTCGGTCCAGCTATGAACCCAGCAAATGTGGCTTGTTCCCCCAGAATGACAATAATAATCTCCTCTGCTTGATCCCATCTACAACTATAGTAAGTGGATGCAGTGAGAGTGTTGTCGATCGACCAATTCCTGAAACCGTTTCAGAATCTGACTGAATCTCTTTCTCTAAATATGTTACCACAGTCAAAGAAAGAACGAAGATCATCATTTGACTCATTTCATCATATAAATGTGTGAAAGTCACTTCATCTCTCTCTCTCTCTCTCTCTCTCTCTCTCTCTCTCTCTCTCTCTCTCTCTCTCTCTCTCTCTCTCTCTCTCTCTCTCTCTCTCTCTCTCTCTCTCTCTCTCTCTCTCTCTCTCTGCCTCCATCTCTTTCTCCCTGTTTCTCTGTCTCTGTCTCTGTATCTGTCTCTGTCTCTGTATCTGTCTCTGTCTCCCTCCCTCCCTCCTTCACTCTGTCTGCCTCCATCTCTGCCTCTCTGTTTCTCTGTCTCCCTGCCTCGAGGCATTTGACCCTCTTTGACCGCAACCCATGACTTCTGTCGAGGGCTAATGAAACCGAAGTGGTGGGCGTGGCGAGTATCAGACTAACTCTGGACCCAGTTAGACCGAACGTTGCCTATCTGATTATCGCTGGATGATATCAACCTCTCTGTGATTAGGCCTGTTAGGCCTAGACTAAGCCTAGCCAGGCCTAAAGGAAAGTGAATTGGGTTCAGTTGACAGTTTGAATATTGACTGAGGGGCAAACGTTGAACAAATCTGTTGTCCGATATTTCGACACAGTTTGAGAAGGTCCAGTTAGGTGGGAAGTGGTCAGTCGGTCAAGAGTTGCATCAGGAGCGATGGCGGAAAAGTGGACGGAGTGGAGAGCATATCTGGATAAGGCTCTGCATGACAAGGATCGAATCTGGACGAAAATTCTGGAAAGAATCGAAACAAGGATCGGAGTTGATCGCGTTAACATCGTCCTTGGTATATGTTCTATTATCCTTCGCTTCGTTCTGTAATGCATTGCACGACAGTGTATTCTACTGCACTATATGCATCGGACCAGGATAAAATATTGGCATTTGAAATGTACTGCTATAGGAGAATACTACACCTAAATTGGACAATGAAGGTGACAAATTTGGAAGTTCGAAGAAGATTGAATATCAAGACAGATCTAATTCAAACAGTAATAAAGAGAAAACTAAGTCTCTTTGGGCATATATGTAAAATGGACGACAGTAGAAAAATAAAAACTGTGATGATGGGAACTATGGATGGAAATGGGAGGAGGGGCAAACCCAACAGAGAGTGGACAGACGACATCGAAGACTGGTGTAAACAAGATCTGCAAAACTTAAGAGTATTAGCACAAGACCGAGGACTTTGGAAAAAAATGATTAACTATGCATTGGACACCTATACACCTTCGGCCCATGGATCCTGATGATGATTCATTCATTCATTCTCCTAGTGATGATATGCATTCTATTGTATTTCATTGTATTATAATATAGTTTGGTATTGTATTGCATGGTATTGCTAGGCATTGTTTTGCATTGTATTGCTTGGTATTGTATTGCTTGGAATTGTATTGTATTGTATTACATATTGCATTTCATTGCATTCTTGGTGTATAAATGACAATGCATTTCAAAAGCATTGTTGTTGTCTTTTGTGCAAATGTTGTTGTTGTTGTTGTTTAGTTCTGAAGATCTTCGTTGTCATCTATTTGGTCGTTGGATTTGGAAGAGGATTCGTCTGTAACCTCATTGGATTCCTCTATCCAGCCTATGCCTCGTAAGCAACGATTGTAATTGACTGTAATCTTAATCAACAGACAACATTTACGCAGAATTTAACCATGTGGCTATTCCCGTAATCAGGTCAATGTCCAGAAGTTCAGTCCTTAAGACAGAGAGGCAGCCTATTGTGGAAAGTGTGTTAAAATAAGTAGGCCTAAGTCTTGGTTGAGAATGACAAAAGTGACTTAGCAGAACGATGAGGTAGATACAGAGGGAGATTCTGTTCAAACGATCAGTTGAGGTCTGCTCATACTTGATCAGGGTCCGAGAGGATCCTCTCTCCTTCAGATTCGGACCAGGCCCCATCCCCTTCCGCTGCAAAGTGCCCTGAGAGGCCATAGTTAGACTACTCTGGAGGGTATAGGATGAACAATGTCTGGATGCATGGATCAGGTGACAGGAAGTGGAGTCTCCTCACAGGACTTGGATTTCATAGATTCTTCCATCGATCGTATTTCCACGTATAAAGAACGTCATCTACCGCAGCGCAGTGTAAACCACCCTATGCAACACACGGTCCTCCTCGGCGCAATAGAAGCGACGGCTGTCAAGGGCTTTGCATGTGGGATGGGATAAGGCCCAGAATAAGGGAGAGGAACTTCAACTGAAATCCCTTGCAATGCTATTGTCACAATTCTAGGCCTACATAGGCTGACGATGCATAGGCTTGTGATGTGGGTCATGTGTTAACAATGTGCCTATCCAACCCATTAGGTCCAATCGGCGTTCTTTGCACACGAGCAGATAGTCTGCATGCGAGCTGTAAGTAGGCCCTATAGGGTCTTAATGCTTAATCTTTGCCCTATTAACAGATAACGAGAGATTATCGTATAATCCTTGTATAGCTATATCCTAGGCCTATATATACGCTGGACCTAAACAGCCTGTAGGCCTAAATCATGTCTCAACATGTCATCATGCGTAGACCTGTAGGCATAGACATAGGCCAGTGCTACTCAAACTGTGGTCCGCGGCCTGGTCCTGGTCTGCGAGTGCTTCTATAGCGCGCGTCTGCTGCCTTCGATGGCACGGTCTGCCTTAGAAAGTAAGCCCTGAGCTATAGGCTCCCAATGGCTTTTCCTGATTGATGATGTAATGGTCAGCTGGTCAGTTGGTCAATCTAAGTGGCACACTCGAATCGATCTCTGCAAATGTTTGAAAGCATTTATAACACGCACAGATTATATAGCACAAAGTTAAGGCAAATATGTAACGGTATAAGCCATCATTAACCAAGTATTACATTAAGCCTAAAATGGCTTCTGTCTGTCTGTCTGTTTCTGTGTCTGTATCTTTCTCTGTCTCTCTATCTGTGTGTCTGTCTGTATCTCAATCGTGCGATTGTATGCCGTGCTTCATCAGACTGTTGTGACTTGTTTTGTCTGTTTGTTCGTCTGTTTGTCTGTGTGTGTAGTATTAAGGCGATCGAATCGAAGGAGAAGGACGATGATACGAAATGGTTGACATATTGGGTCGTCTACGCCGCATTCTCTCTCGTCGAATTCTTCTCCGATTACATCCTCTCCTGGCTTCCGTTCTATTGGCTGCTCAAGGTTCTCCTATCATCTCTTTATTCGACGCTTCTACAGACGATGCTCTTGCTGCTGATGATAATGTTGATAATGATGATAATGTTGATGATGATGATGATGATGATGATGATGCTGATGATGATGATGATGATGATGATGATGATGATGATGATGATGATGATGATGATGATGATGATGATGATGATGATGATGATGATGGTGGTGATGATGATCATGATCATGATCATGATCATGATCATGATGATCATTCATAATGATCATGATGATCATGATGATGATTATGGTGATGATGATTCTCATGGTCTTTTTGTGTGGCTGGCATGATGGCCGATTAGTTAGATCGATCTGCCTGTAACGCGTGGAGTATGGGTTCGATCTTCATCCGAGGCAATCGCTGTCTATAGGGACCTCAATCAGATATTTAACTCACATGCAGTTGGTCAGAGCCATTGATCAATATTGTATTGTATTGATATTCTTCTATCGAATGGTCTCGTCTGTGCTCTTCTGAACTTCTTTGTAAGGAGAACAATATCAAAATACAGTTGCATTGTATATGTATTCAACTGTCTTTCAGTCTTCATTGTTTTGCTAATAAGTGAAACCTCTAAACGTAAAGGTCGATGCGCTGGGCATCGTATTTTTGTAAAACATATTGTAATGTATTTTGTTGTATTGCATATCGTTGTATTTTGATTGCATTGTGGTTGCATTATATTGTAATATTTCGCATGGCATTGTATCGCATTGCTATTTTGATTGTATTGTACATTATTGTATTGTATTGTTGTATCGTGTTGTCTGTTGCAGTGTTTGTTCCTCATCGTCTGCATGTTGCCATTCAAGTGGAACGGATCGACATTCATCTACAATAAAATCATTCAACCGTTCTTCCTCCGACACCAAAAGACAATCGATTCAGTCGTTGACTCAGCTGCAGCAGCAGGTTCAACACAAACGATGACTCTCCATCCCATATGATCTATACCATCTATAGCATCATCGCATCTCATTCATAACCCTAACCCTGTGTTTAATATATTGACTTCACTATATTGAGTTAAATTCATCATCATCATCATCATCATCATCATCATCATCATCATCATCATCATCATCATCATCATCATCATCATCATCATCATCATCATCATCATCATCATCATCATCATCATCATCATCATCATCTTCTTCTTCAACATCATCATCATCATCATCATCATCATCATCATCATCATCATCATCTTCTTCAATATCATCATCATCATCATCATCATCATCATCATCATCATCATCTTCTTCTTCTTCTTCTTCAACATCATCATCATCATCATCATCATCATCTTCTTCTTCTTCTTCAACATCATCATCATCATCATCATCATCATCATCATCATCATCATCATCATCATCATCATCTTCAACATCATCATCATCATCATTGTCGTCGTTGTCGTCGATCATCATCAGTTGCTGACGTCAGCCACCTGGCGGCCACTTGGGGCGGATAGATGGATGACGTGTCTATTTCCATGCGTGTCATCTATCAAGTCCAATGCCTTCCGTATTTTAGTCCGATTCTTGGTTTAAATTGTAAATCCATTGCAACCCGAATCTTTCTTTTGCTTCTCGCTCCTTGAGTTTCCTGTCGCTTGGGGTATGGCACTTTCTATCTCTGTCTGTGACTGTGTCTGAGTCTCTGTCTGTCTGTCTGCGTGTGTCTGTGTGTGTGTGTCTGCTGTTTGTCTGTGTATTTGTCTGTCTCTCTCTGTCTCTCTCTCTGTCTCTGTCTCTCTCTGTCTCTGTCTCTGTCTGTCTCTGTCTCTGTCTGTGTCTCTGTCTCTCTGTGTCTGTGTCTGTGTCTGTGTCTCTGTCTCTGTCTGTCTGTCTCTCTCTCTCTGTCTGTCTGTCTGTCTGTCTGTCTGTCTGTCTGTCTGTCTGTCTGTCTGTCTGTCTCTCTCTCTCTCTCTCTCTCTCTCTCTCTGTGTGTCTCTCTCTCTCTCAAAATGGGACGAACACACCGGAAGCGAACGAAATTTCATCAACGAAAAATCGAAAGAGAAAACTTCGATGTTTTATTCGGAGTTGGCGAATGAATAAATTCCGGTGGAAATGCCGTTGAAATGGAGCATTAAACTATTTGTCTTTTTAAAATATATCCCTTGTTTTCTTGATTCGCTTGATTGTTTACTGCGCAGGTGAAAGTATTGCGGAAGAGGCCACTGGCAGGAAAAGGAGGATCGTAAGAGAAAGAGAATCCGGAGAAGGAGATGGTGATACCAAAGATACGGCACCTGCTGAGGAGATTCCTCCTTCCTCACCTGAAGAAGAAGATGCCGGACGAAAGGAAATCATCAAAAGAAAACACGAAGAAGATGAAGAACACGTCGATTAAACTCCTTTACATCTAAGAATGACGTCGATAAATTTATACAAATATCCACTTCTATGTTATGATGGTCAGCACCAACATGGACTACCTGAGAAGCTTCATCTGAAAAGAATGACTCTGCAATCTTACTTATGTGACAGATAAGACTGTCTAATCTGTTGGTCCGGCTCTACAAGTTTGCGTGGGCCCACCTCTCGTGACTCTAATATAGTATTTTTCTGTGCACTGTGAAGCTGACTGCTGATATTTCTGTTCCTATAGTGACATCTAACGCCATTTCGTGCAGACAGCGCATGCGATTATTGGAGTATAAACCACCGTATAATAAATTCATAAACTCGACGGCGATTCGTTGACGTAGAGAGATAACTTCCCTCAATTGGAAACTTATGGCAGGATAATGTTGCTTCTTTTAAAGTGGCCGCAGATGTAGATATATGATCCAACTGGGTTAACTGGAGGTGAAGGAGCAGGAGAGAGAGAGACACACACACATACATACATACATACATACATACATACATACATACATACATACATACATACATACATACATACATACATACATACATACATACATACATACATACATACATACATACATACATACATACATACATACATACATCAATCAATCAATCAATCAAAACATTTTATTGCATCTCAATAGACATGACAACCAAAATTTCAAAAACAATTAAAACAAGAATTATTCGCAGGTCACGCCTGTTGAGGCAAAAGGTGGCCCCAAAGGGAAGAATTCCCGCTGGGCAGGGACACCTACTGGATTAAGTAGCACGGTCAGTATGGCTGTCTTGAAAGAAACCGAGGAGGAGAAAGAAAGTAAGGCAAATCAAAACTGCTTAACTAATCTTAACTATCTTACTAAGCTTAACTAACTAACTAAATAACATACATACATACATACATACATACATACATACATACATACATACATAAATACATACATACATACATACATACATACATACATACAGACAGACAGACAGACAGACAGAGAGGCAAGAGGAGGAGGAGGAAGAAGAAAGAAGTGGAGCAGGGAAGGACCGTTTGGTTTTTACATTATCCTACATTCCATTTAATTGACAAACTGTTGTCTCGTGTCGCCGTTTTAAAAGCTTTGTCACTGAACTTAAATCGTCGCTAAACAGTGTATATCGTAATTGCCATAGTAAATTCCAGATTTATAATGATGATGTATGGTTTGTTTCACTATAGGCCTATAGAGTAATCTCTGCTTTAGTGACTTCGTGATTTTTTATAGTTAGTTAAATGTCTTGACGTAGGCCTACTAATATCATCTTCAGCAGAGCTGAATCAGTTGACGAAATTGTTACTACGACAATGGAGACAGAATTAGATTCATCGCTGAATCAAACTCAAGCAACAGAGTATTTGCAAAGTCAACCGAAAGAGACAAAGTTACAAAAATTTTACAAACTACTAGAAACCTATCTATAAAATGGGTCGAAGATTTTCCTTTGTTCTTTCCTGCAGACTTTCTGGCAGTGGTTTATCATAGCGCCTTTTTACAATAGAAACTTCGAGACATAATTATAGTCATCGGCTAATGAATTAGAAGATCCTTAGGACCGATAAATAAAACATAGGCTAGCTTACCAGTCTAATGGAGAAAAACGAAACTATTGAAGAGGCTAAGTCTGTCTAACTGGCTGCGTTTCTGTCTCTGTCTCCAGTATGAGAATTGTAGGAAAAACACTGGGTGGGGTTAGACTTTGATTTACATGGAGTTGGGGTGTGCAATGAAGACTTTACTGTGGGGTCCTAAGAAAGACTGGGGGTTAAACCCCCCAAACCCCCCGACAATTCTCACCCTGTCTGTCTCTGCCACTGTCTCTGCCACTGTCTCTCTCGCTGTCTCTCTTTCTCTCTCTTAATGTCTTTCTTAATGGTTTTATTGGAGGCGTTTCTTGTGATGCGCGAATTCCACGTCCATCGACGCGATTGGCCACCGACCGAAATGGGCGGAGCAATGTCGGTTCTGATTGACAGGCGGCATCCTAGATAGGGTTGAAAATGAAAGGGGTGAAGATTAATCGTCTTGTCAGCGGGGGTCATTAGAAGAGCCTCGGCTGGTGCCAGGGCAACCTGCATTCTGACCATTCTCAGTTGACTCTTAACTGAGAGTCGTTATTGAGTTGAACTGTGAGTTGTTGAGTATTTTGATTGCTCATCAATGAAATCAAGAAATGAAGAGGAAGAACAAATAGAACGAAAGAGAAGAAGAAGAAGATTTTCCATAGATGGATTAAAGCTATAATCGTCCTTTTTGTTTCGTTTTTAATAATTGTTTTAAATGCGGATTTTACTTGAACGCACAACAGTTAACTGACGGTAAGAAGAGATACATTCTATGCAGCAACGATAGGCTATATATCCTCTTCTCCTTCTCCTTCCTTTTATCACTTTCCACTCCTTCTTCTTTTCCTTTACATGCTCTGCCTTCTTCTTCTTCCTCCTTCTCCTCCTCTTCCTTCCTCCTCCTCCTCCTTTAATGATGTTGATCGAAACACGTGGATGTGATGGAATGCGTTGGTGATAAACTGCATTCCTCCTTGACTCCGCTTTGTGTGGCGCTTAGAATATTTGAACACTTGCATTAAATGACACAGACCCACACTTCGATACAATACCTGCAAACGTAAATAGATGTAGGCCTACATAGAGGTTTAGATGTTAGAGGTCTGTAGATATAAGCGGCGCACACAGGTCTACTTATACAGGATGGAATTTAGTGGACGATTATGAATTGAAGATTAATTCTTCCGTTGGAAGAATAATAATCGGAGATGATTCGGCCGCCAACGTTGGACCTATGGCGGTCATTTATAAGAGATAGATAGACAGACAGAGACAGAGAGAGATAGAGAGAGAAAGAGAGAGAGAGAGAGAGAGAGAGAGACAAACAGAGAGAGACAGAGAATTAAATAGGTAGATAGATAGATGAATCGATGGATAGACACATAGAATGAAAGAGAGAGAGAGAGAGAGAGAGAGAGAGAGAGAGAGAGAGAGAGAGAGAGAGAGAGAGAGAGAGAGAGAGAGAGAGAGAGAGAGAGAGAGAGAGACAGAGAGACAGAGAGACAGAGAGACAGAGAGACAGAGAGACAGAGAGACAGAGAGAGAGACAGACAGAGACAGACAGAGAGAGAGAGAGAGACAGAGAGAGAGAGAGAGAGAGAGTGAGAGAGAGTGAGAGAGTGAGACAGAATGAGACAGAGAGAGGCACATAGAGAATGAGAGAGACATAGAGAGAAAGAATAATTAGAGAGGGAGTCAGACAAAGACAAACAGACAGAGAAGCGCCAATTGAACGGTTTCGTTCTTTGCAAACAATGGACTAACGCCAAACTCGAAAGCTCTTGATCATTGCAACTGCCAACCTGTACCTTCTCCATCCAATTTCCACTTTTTCAAAACCATTTAATATGTCACCTCTACTTCATACAGTTTATTATTTATTATCTATAGGCCTATAATTATGATCTTTCCATCTAAACAGCCATTGTGACTTTATCCCAGAATACCTCTCTTACATAACTACATAGCCTAGTGTCTTTTGATTAAAGAAGCTTCTATATAAGACAAGGTGTTGGCATTTGTCGTTTGCCAATGGAAACTAGAAATGAAACTATTTATCCGTGGATGAAACCTGCGATTACAATCAACGCATCTCGTTTGGCCCATACCTGGACAGGTATTAGGCCTAACTCTTTTTGGCCCTAAGGAACTGCTTGTCTACAGAATAATTTGGCCTTAATGTTAATGAATGCATGAAGCCCATGTATCCCAAAGTATCATCTTCTAGATAAGAGGCAACATTGTTGACACTTTAGAAAGTAAGTCGGTGGCCTGAGATGAAAGCCTTGGCGCTGCTGTGGGTCATCAGACCATCTGGCGTTAATGCGATTAGCAGATCTAAGGCTAGATGTCGGTCGCCACGAGCGTTTTTATCAGTCGTTCGGATACGAAGGCAATTTGTTTCGCGTTTATTGAGGTCGAGACAGAGGTCGCCTGCAGTGAATGGAACTCTCTCTCTAATGCACGACAACACCAGACGGAGATTTACGATACACACGAAGCTACGACTCACATTTTACGACCGATGAGGCGCTTTGCTAATGGACTCCTGTCCACAGACAAATGCACAGATCGTCAAATCTTATGACCTCCTCTTCCTCCTCCTATTCCTTCTCCTCCTCCTCCTCCTGCTTCTTGCTCATCGTCTCCTGTCATTTGGACGACCGCCGGGAATACAAGGACGACCAGAGGACAAATCGAAGAACAGGGCCCTTTTGATAGAACAGGGTCCTTTTGATAGAACATGGCCATGTTGGTAGAACAGGGTCCTTTTGATAGAACATGGCCATGTTGGTAGAACAGGGTCCTTTTGATAGAACATGGCCATGTTGGTAGAACAGGACCCTGTTGATTGGACACTGCAACCTCTGGGATCAGAAGAGACCTCGAAGAACACTACAATACAACTGCAGTTGATATTTCCCTCCTTTCAAAGTTCAGCAGTACATGTGCACTCTACCATATATGACAGAACATCGATGGTCCTGAGTTCGAACCCATAGGCCTACTCTGCGCGTTAGAATCCGAGCGCTCGAACCAGTCGTTTGCCTTGCCTCATCAGATTCGGATAATCTTTCAAAGGATAGACAGACAACACAGATCAAAGGTACCTATCCACGCTGTTCGCCTGCAGAGGATTCGTCAAAATGAACTGCATCTATACATCTTTTGCTGAAGGCTGTTTTCCATCATGTTTTAAATCTGCCTTAGTCACGCCTTTACTTAAGAAACCTGACCTGGACATCAACAGATGTCAAACTTTAGACCCATCTCCAACTTTAATAACATTTCAAAGATTCTCAAACGCCTTTTCCTTATGCGGATAAAAAAACACATTACTTCATCCCCTAACTTTATAATCCTTACCAATCAGCTTAACGAAAAGACAACTCTACTGAAACTGCTCTTAGTGCATGCATGGTTCTGCTTCAACGACCTTGCCACAACCCTGATAAGTCATGTTTGGTTCACGCTAACAACTGCGCCCTTTCCATTCTCGTTCCAGCATTGACCTTGCTCGCACCGTTACTCCACTATCAAAGACTGTCAAAACACTAGGGGTAACTCTGGGCAGCAACCTTACATTCCAATATCATATTAATACACCTTTGCAAATCTTGTTTCTACCATCATATCAGAGTAATACGTCACATAAGGTCTGCTCTAACCAAAGACCTGTAACAGACCATAGCCTGCTCTCTTGTCTGCTCTCGCCTCGATTATGCCAATACTGTGTTTGCAGGCATGTCAGATCTTCAAGTCAACAGGCTTCAACGCATTCTAAATTCTCTGGCTCGCGTGGTTCTGCGTGCATCTCATTCAAACTCCTTCACTCTGCGCGGTCAGCTGTATTGGCTTCCTGTACAATTCAGAATAAGATTTAAACTTGTTTGTCTAACCTACAAAACCCTCACAACGAGCACTCTGCTTATAGGCTACCTTCAACCACTATACTCGCTCCTTACATTCCGCAACACAGTCTGCGGTCTTCGGATATGGGTCTCTTGGTTGAGCCACGATATACCACTGTAATGGGTTCTCGTGAATTCCATCCTGCTGCCCCAAGGAATAGAACCACCAACCAATGTTTGTCCGATGCCCTAAGTCCCTAACTCTTTCCCTTCCTTTAAGATAAGCCTCAAAACTCATTATTTCTCATTCGCTTTAAAACCTTTGGATAACTAACAGCTCTTCACCTGGCGACGGACTAACAGCGCCTCAGATTCGCATTTCTGTGTGACCTTGTGTGCGTTACGAATGTTTGTAATGATACTTATAATAAATAATAACAAATACATTCTCTCTCTCTCTCTCTCTCTCTCTCTCTCTCTCTCTCTCACTCTCTGTCTCTCTCTCTATGTGTCTCTGTCTGTCTGTCTGTCTCTGTCCTGTTGCTATAACAAAAATGCACGCACCCATAGATGTGTATCTGCATCATCACTGACGCTTCCCGTTCCTGCCTCTGCAACCGGTGCCGCAGTTGCCATAGTAACGGCATCCGGCGCCATTCAGCGTGCATGTCCAGTCATCCTCATCCGACCCTCCATCTCCTCCTCTTCCATCTCCTCCTCTTCCATCTCTCCTTCCATCTCCTCCTCTTCCCCTTCCTCCTCCTCTATAAATCGGTCGAAGTTTATCTGCCATGTCCATTCAGTCGCAGACTTCGGCCGCTGACACCCGCTGGACATTGACGATTTCTCTTTGGAACAGGTGGTCGGTGTCCTGGAACATCATCTCCTTTGTCGTCGTCGTCAGCAGCAGCAGCATCCGTCTCGGTCTTGGTTATGCAGTTCTCGCAAGTCGTTCTCTTCATTCTCGTAGCCAACGAGATCTTGTCGACAGCTTCCGGAATCAAATGGCTGTAAGTGCATTACATCTCTCTCTCTCTCTCTCTCTCTCTCTCTCTCTCTCTCTCTCTCTCTCTCTCTCTCTCTCTCTCTCTCTCTCTCTCTCTCTTTCTCTCTCTTTCTCTTTCAATCTGTCTGTCTGTCTGTCTGTCTCAGTCTATCTTTATGTCTATCTCTTCAAGTCTTTTTGTCTGTCTGTCTCAGGGTGTCTCTGTCTCTCTCTCTCTCTCTCTCTCTCTCTCTCTCTCTCTCTCTCCTCTCTCTCTCTCTCTCTCTCTCTCTCTCTTTCGATTCCCCTCAGACTCTGCCTCAGACTCTTTCTGTTTCTCTCTATGTCGCTCTACCAGTGTGTAGGTGTGCGTGTGTGTAGGTGTGTGTGTGTGTGTGTGTGTGTGTGTGTGTGTGTGTGTGTGTGTGTTTGGGTGGGTGGGTCGGTGGGTGGGTTTTGAGTGATATATCGAGAAGTGAGCTGCTGCATTTCGTAATTGACTGATGAGCAGAAGATATGAATGGAAGTCTCTCAGACTGATGAATCATATGCCAATCCTCAACCATTGACATTTGCTTTTTACCTCTAACTTCCTCTGCTCTTTCTCCTCTTCTTCCTCTTCCTCCTCCTCCTTGTGCCTTCGATCCTCCTCCGCGTCTATCCTCCTGTTCATTCCCTCCGTCCTCTTCGTCTTTATTTTTCTCTCCTTAACTTCGAGTGCGGCGATCCTCAGAGTGTCTCCTCTTCCTCCTCCTCTTCCTTCTCTGATCCTTGTCCTCTTGTCTGTATCCTTCTCTTTCTCTTATTGCCCCTCCAGCCATCCTTCTCCCATTATTCCTCCTTCCTCCGTTTGCTTTCTATTCCCTCCTTCCTCTCTTCCTCCTCCTCCTCTCCCTCCTTCTATCTCTTTTCTGTGCCTTTCAATTCCTCCTTCTTTCAACTCAAACCTTCCTTCTGAACCCCTTGATATCTGCCCTACTCCTCCTGATGTCCCTGGAGATCTCGCAGAAGTCATCGGTTCCAGATCACTTGAACTCAATCAAGCGAATCAATGCTGCGGTATGAAGCAGATTTCCTATGAACTTCCTGTCCACGAAATTTGGTTTATCTTCTTCTTATCTAGTCCCAACTGAGTCTTTTAACCCTTTGACATCAGTTAAAAGGTTTCCCATGGGTGGGGGCATTGTTCTGGAGGTTTAAATGATCCTTCGGGTTACTGCCAGCACCCTTTTCATTCCCATGGGTGCAGCATCTCCTGTTCAGGTAGGGTTATCACTTATCACTCAATCACAGATTTAGACATGTTGTTGCATTCATGAACCCTAACCATGACTACTCCTTTAGCCAGTCCCAGCCCGATAAATGAGGAGTATGACGCTAATCATCTTAATTACGACACAGCATCATTAAACAGCAATTAACCAACCAAACAGTGATGACATTTCCAGTTTCATTGTGGGTGTTCTAATGGAAGGACTGGACTTCCTGTCTCCCCATTATCTCTGACGTGATCGTTTGCTATTGTATAATTATGTGGTTCAAGAATTGCGCGTGTAACAACCCAAGTTGTACTATGTTATACGTAACAGTTGTATGGATTCACTGATGCGTGACCTGAACGCCTGCTTTCCACGGTCGAATGCGTCAAATTCCAACCGATCCATCTCAGCAGCAGCATTAGATTCTCTCTCTCTCTCCTCTCTCTCTCTCTCTCTCTCTCTCTCTCTCTCTCTCTCTCTCTCTCTCTCTCTCTCTCTCTCTCTCTCTCTCTCTTTTTCTCTCTCTCTCTCTCATTTCCGTCCTCTCTTCCGGACATTCCATGCTGCCTCCATTTGAAGCATCTCATTACCCGAACAGTTTCACATGTCATGGGGCCTGCAACGAAGTCTCCTTTTGCAAGAACGGGGACTCAATGCAGACATGTTTGAACGTTGATCAGAGGCAATGATGTCTACGTAACTAGTGGCACCGGCACGCGGACGCAATAGACGCGGCATCTACTTTTTTGGCTAAACAGCAAACAATGAAATATTAATGGCACTAATGAGAACCTCTAAATGTTAACCTTAAATGTAAATATCTGAATCTAAATGTTTGAAAAAATTAAGGTTAAAGAATTTCTGAACGGCAAAATGTATTAGTAAAAGCACACTGTGCACACAATAATGACTATTATGCTATTGTTAGTATCTCTATGGTTACGCTCTACAGCCGGAGCCTCTACTTTTGTATATCTATGCTTCGGGCGTCATGACGTAGTAAACAATACGAGCGCGTTACAATGTCCGTTTCCACGGCGTCAGCCGAACGCAGCTTCATTTGCTTTAAACGTTTAAAGAGCTATTTTTTAAACATTTTGGTTTGGCATTGCTGCACATTCATCATGACAAATCTGTTGACGCTGAAGGTGTGTTACAGATATCTGATAGCAGTGGCCATCGTCGCATTGCGTTAGCATTTCCGCGTGATCAGCAGAGACAATGATTGTTAGGCCCTAGTGACCAAATCATTCAAATGACATCATCACTGACATGATAAAAGTTTCACGTATGACCGCTTGATAGGCTGCGTTGTCAGAATTGACACTGCGTGTAAATGTTTAAGACTTTAAGAGTTTTCGTCTATGTAGTGGTAGACCTATGTAATGTTCATTTATGCTTCATTATCATATGAATGACGATGACCACTGATTGACCAAAATAACTGGCAATGTTTTAAATAATTATGTTTGGGATTTTGCGTCCACTTTTTGGCGCCTGGCGGCGTTTCTGTAGGGCCTACGTAACGATACTGTTTATGATCTCAATTTCTCTCAGTAATAGTACGTAGTAGTAACATCCACAGCAACAGTGTGGTAGTGGTATATAGTAGTAGCACTGAGATAAACTTGCCCAAAGTCGACACTTTACTCAGAGGTAGTGACTAACTCTCCATACAGACAACTTTGGACAGAAATCGAATATTAGTAACGCGCATTTTGGCGTCAATGTCTAAAGAAAGGTTGAAAGGAACGCTCGTGAATAAGCTGGTGCCCTGTGCTCAGTGACGGCGATCTTGTTTGACAGATGGGGGAACTGATCTGGTAAAAAAAAGAGTTTCGAACTGATCTGGTCAAAAAAACGGTTGACCTTTTTTGTGGTTCTTCAAATATTTGAGGGTCGAATGTATGGCGTGTCCCCCACTGTTAAAGTGGGGGATCTTGTCCCCCTCGACCCCCCTGGATCGCCGCCCATGCCTGCGCTTAGCTTTAAAGTAGCGCAGGCATGGGCGCTTTAGAAAGTTGAAGTTTACGTACGGTTTACATCAGGCTCTTATAAATGAGGGCCTAACGTTGGTCGCAAATAGCGATGTCCACGATGCGCTGATATAGTAGACGCAGGTGTTGCATCTGACCTTTTGGCGATAATCATACGTTCATCGTTCTATACTTACATTTGTTTGTGACGAATCATTCTGCACTCGACACACTCCATCGATCTCTGCGTCGCATTATCTCCGCCTGCAACCTATCTGTTGTCTCTGTCTGGCCGTCTGTCTGTCTGTCTGTCTGTTTGCCTGTCTGTCTCATCAGTCAGTATATGACTTCACCATCTGGATTTCGACTGGATAGGTTGAGGGTCATGCATCGTGCGATAGAAACTGGCAGGCGCCATAGAAGTTGTGTAGGTGAAAGCAGATCTAAGGTTGTCGATGACTTTGCTGGTCATTTTTGATACAAGTACTTTACGCTTACACAGTTTACGCTTACAGCTACGATTACAGTTTGTGACAACTCATTCTAAACAGTCTATTTCCAGTGTCTTTAGCCTGGTCCTTTAACGCTGACTCAATAGTTGCACCTCTAGACGTATCCGTCGTCTGCTAAGAGCTGTGACGTCATTCTGACGTCATCCACTAATATAACAAACGTCTCCAGGTGATCTTAAATTCTGCACCAACGATAACAAAGCAGGCTCATTAATATTCATTGTCTCTTTCGACAGACCGACGCCCTCGCGCAGGCGCAAACGATTCAAACAGTCTGGCGTCGCCATTATGACGTCAGTGCGCCTATTGCAGCCCTAATGAGCCTAATTGCCTTAACGGCCCATCAGCAACTCATAGGGGGCGCCACTGAGTCACGACCTGCAACGGCCTTCCACAGCAGAGGCGCTTGGCGTGACCGTAACGGCCTTCCGTAGTTTGTCCGTGGCGCAAATAGACAGACGACTTAGACAATAAATCATGCTGACCATCATCAGCCGAGGGATTTCCCCTACGACTGGCTATCATTAACTGCCCATCAGTGGGAAGGGGATGGGGAGGGAGAGAGACGGGGGAGGGCCATAAATCCATCTCGGCTGACGGGTGAAAGATCGGGTGGTCGGCGCGTACGGCGCCATCGACCGACGACGACCGTAGCAGGGAACCAGCGCCGGAGGACAGTAATGGACGTTTAATAGGATAGATGGCGCTATCTTCAGTCGGCAGAAGACACGGAAATGAACGAACGAGGATCGACCTCTGCTGCTGCAACTGATGATGATGATGCTGTGTCATCACCACACTCGCTGTCTGTCTGTCTGTTTGCCTGTCTGTCTGTGTGGCTGGCTGACTGGCTAGGTTGCACACTCTGATTCACTCCCATCCATCATCATCTTCTTCCTCTGCACTCGGCAACGCTCCAGTGGATGCTACCTACCTATCTACCTCCCCACCCATTTCCTACATTCTGTCTGTCTGATTGGCTGGCAGACTCTCTGTCTGTCTGTGTCTCTGTGTGTGTGTGTGTCTCGCACGCACACACACACACCAGCACACACACACACACACACACACACACACACACACACACACACACTATTTCTGTATATTCGCAGTCGCCCTTGCAGTATCTGGTATTCCAGTTCAACTCGTCCTATGACCCCGTTGACCATTGGTGCTCACTTCTCTGGATCTCCTCGAGCCTACTCCGCTCCATTTCACATGCGATGACGTATCAAACGTGAAGTACTCACCGTCAGTTATTAGGCGCCTCTAGTTCGCAGAAGGCAGTGCAGCTGCCCAGAAGACGTTACAAAACATTTACATTACGTTTACGAGGCGTCTATTGCATCTATTGCGTATCAGTCGCGCCCCTGCTGACTGATGCGCCTACCTATACACGACAGTGCATGACATGACGTCATATCATATTCTGTGACGTTGTGCTACATCGTATAACGTCATATTGCATTATATGATTTTGTTATATAGTGTGTTATGTCGTATCACATTTCTATGATTTTTTTTATACATTCTGTGATGTCGTATTACATTTCTATGATTTTGTTATAATTATATTCTGTGATGTCTAATATTATTACATTTCTATGATTTCATTAAACATTCTGTGATGTCGTAGTAATTCTATGAATTTGTTAAACATTGATTCTGTGATGTCGTATTACATGTCTATGATTTTGTTATACATTCTGTGATGTCGTATTAGATTTCTATGAGTTTGTTAAACATTCATTCATTCATTCATTCATTCTGAAAATTTATATAGCGCTCCTTCAAGATACCTACTCAGGTGCGCTCCCAGCTCAGCCACGGCTAAAAAAGAAAGACTTGAGCGATTTATGAAATGCAGGCAAATTATTCAGAGGTAGTAATAGCAGTTCCAGCGGGAGCCCATTCCAAGTGGAGGGACCCACAACTGAGAAAGCCCGGCGCTGCCCAATAGAAGAACGAGCACGTGGGACCAAGAGCTCCCCTCTAGCCGAGGAGCGCAGTGCCCGACGGGCTACGACGTCGGACACCGGGCGGCAAAGGTCACGAAGGTAAGATGGAGCGCAGCCTAGAAGACAACGAGAGACTAAGGCAGCGATCCGATAGGAAATACGCTGCGCGATAGGGAGCCAGTGCAACACATCGCGCATGTGATGTCGTATTAATTCTATGAGTTTGTTAAACATTCTGTGATGTCGTATTAATTCTATGAGTTTGTTAAACATTCTGTGATGTCGTATTAATTCTATGAGTTTGTTAAACATTCTGTGATGTCGTATTAGATTTCTATGAGTTTATTAAACATTCTGTGATGTCGTATTAATTCTATGAGTTTGTTAAACATTCTGTGATTTTGTCATATATATCGTGTGAGGTCGTATTACATCCTATGATTTTGCAAAACATTCTGTGATGTCGTATTACATTTCTATGATTTTATTATAATTATATTCTGTGATGTTGTATTGCATTCTATGATTTTCCTAAACATTCTGTGATGTCTTATGACGCTGTATGACATCTATCATATGTGTCTGTGTGTCTAGGTCGATAGCGACGTCATCGTCGGCAGATGGAGTTCATGATTTGCGTCGACAGGACGAGTGCGATCGATTGGATGGACTGACTCCGAAACAGATCCAACTGTGCAAACGCAGCGTCGACATGATGAGACCCGTCAGAGAGGGCGCTTTAGAAGCGATCGCCGAATGCCAGTTCCAGTTCAAGGACAGGCGATGGAACTGCAGCACCACCACCACCACCACCAGCAGCAGCAGCAAGGGGATGCAGACGATGAGGAAACCAACGCCCAGGAAGAAGGATGTTTTCGGAAAGCTCGGCAGTTCAGGTGAGATGATCGATGAATCAATCGATTACAATTTGATTGATTATCTGTCCGAATGAGACTGATCGATTTGTAAAGATCATGCGCCGAATGAGATCAAAGACTCATCCGTCGGATAATAGATGACTGATGAACCATGGTCTCATAGTAATTTTGTCTAATTAAATTATTAATTTATTAGTCTACCTAGTTATCTATTTAGCAGCTAAATTAAAGTTCTATTGTTTCAGGTAAAACGTATTTATCTGTCTGTCTGTGTGTCTGTGCAAAGGTACTCGTGAGTCCGCCTATGTTCACTCGATAACAGCTGCCGGAGTGGCGTACGTGGTAACAAGGACATGTAGCACTGGGACGCTGGACAGATGCGGATGTGATGGATCAATTGGTGGTGGTGATGGTGGTGGTGTTGGTGGCACTTCCACCAGTCCTCTTCCGGTTGGTCCTAGGTCAAAGCATCGTCAGGAGAAGCCGGACTTTGAGTGGGCTGGGTGTTCAGACAACATCGCTTATGGAACAGCGTTCTCGAGGGCGTTCGTCGACGCCAGGGAGAGGGTGAGTCGTAACAATGGATCGAACAAGGCCCTCATGAACCTACACAACAACGAAGCAGGCAGAAAGGTAATACCACCCTATACCCTGTCGAGGAAAGGGGTAACTGTTGGTCAACATTACAGTGTATACAGTCGAGGAGAGAGTCATTAGCATGGGGAGGGGGTTATGTTGACACAACTATCCCTCGTAGGACTATGCTATAAACACATCATAATGAAAATGTATAAATTTATATAGCGCCTTACAAGTATGTTAAAACAGACAGTATCCATGCAGTGAGATGCGCATTTGAAAACAAGCAGAGGTAAAGATATGTCATTACAGATCTATCGAAAGATCAACGGAGTCGGAGTTAATAGGAGCAATCGTTTATTTTCAAAGAGAAAGAGGAACAGATAAACAGACGGACAGAAAGACAGACAGATATAGAATAATGAACATAAAATTCTACCCTAGATGTCGCTGAATATGCCTTTATATAGCGCCAGGCTTCGCATGCCAAAGTCACATGACTCACCGGAATCCGAACTTCTCTGAACTTCCAAAGACCTGACGACCTACCCTCCCTCGGATGTGGGTCGCTTCCATCATCCCCTCCCCAGACGATGCCTGGCAACCCTCTGTCGTTGGTCAACCCTTGGTTTCCCTTGCGCTGCTGCTAACCCTTCGTTGCCGGTTGGCATCACAGGGTCAGCGATGCGTGACCTGCGCTTGAACCGTAAAAAATCTTCTTTCTGCGAAATTCGTTAATGTGACGACTGACAGTCGCATCTGACGCAGCAGTGACGACCTGTCAATCAAATGCCACAATTGGTCGACCAACGCACCTGCCAATTATGATTGATGGCATTGCGCACTGCCACGGGTCACGCCTCTCTCTCTCTATGTGTGTGTATCTCCCTGTCTCTGCCTTTGTATCTCCCTCCCTTCCTCCATCTTCCTGTATGTCTCTCTGCCTCTGTCTATCCATCCGTATACTTCTGTCCATGTGATTTCCATTAACAAACGACATTTCTCGGCCTTTTCTCCGTCCTCGTGTCTTCCTCTGTCCCTCCTCCTCACTCTGTTCGTCCGTTCTTCCGTTTCACTCCCTCTGTCTGCTTGTCTGCTTGTCCATTTCACGTCCATCGGTCAAAGTCTCGGCCATAACTGCATCCGAATGCATCCAGCGAGACACACATACGTATACGTGCAAATGCACAACTCGTGTAGGCCTATGTTTGTTTGCATCTGAGTGTATGTGTGTATGCATGCGTTGTTATGTGTGTGTATGTATGTATGTGTTGGTCTGAGACTCGTCATCAGATGTACATTCGCCGTAGCAGACGGAGCGTGACGTTGAAGGAGGTCATGAGACGTCACACCTTTACGTCGGTCGAATAATTAATGATGACATCTTCTGCGACAACAGACAACAAACACTCTCTGTCCACTACTACACACCGACGAAGCACTCAGCAGTCAGCACCGTCCCCATATACACAACAACATCCTCATATCTACACATACTTGTAATTCATACATATACACACACATTTATCGGTATATACACACATACAGTATATATATATATATATATACACATCACTGCGTTGGTGCATTTGCTATGCCTATGATGAACTCATAATTATGTGAAAATTGTCGTGTGTGTCTGTGCGTCTTTGTCTGTGTGTGTGCGTCTTTGTCTGTGTGTGTGTCTGTCTGTGTGTGTGTGTGTGTGTGTGTGTCTGTGTGTGTGTCTGTGTGTGTGTGTGTGTAAGTTTGAAATGAAAGGTCTTGTAAACGACTTCATAGTTGTTTCTCTGAGGCCAATCTCTGTAGCAGCAGATTCTTCTCTTCGTTCTCCATTTCAACGCACAATAGTCTGCCTCGTCCTCCTCAGCTGTCGTCATTAATCTTCGCCAAAATACCAATTATTGCTCACCGTCGTACGCCACCCCCCGCCCCCCCCCCCGCTCCACTCATGGCAGAGAGAGAGGGGGAGCGAACGAAAGCCTTTGTATCTGCAGCCGACGAGACATATGATCCGGATGGGGTAGGGGTGAGATAGGATGGAATGACAGGGAGATGAGACGAAGATGGATGGAGGTAGAAGCCTTATGCAACAGAGACATGATAGATGGATGGCCTCTTGATGGCAAATTAAGCGATCCTCTATGTCGGGCCTTTTAGTATCGGGGTAAAATATGTTGGAGGAGGGTTGAGTGTGGGAGTGGGTTGACCGTTCCATTTGCACGGATTGGAGTTCAGCAGGGACACGCTAGCGATGTTATTCATTTGGACCCAGATTCCAGATGTATTTGTTGAAGGTTCTTCACTGACTGAACAATTATCTGTTCTTTCTGCTTAGACTGTTTATTTTATGTTGTTCTCATCTTAAGACTTTTTGCATACTCCACCATAGACTGCCTCTCTGTCTTAGCGGACTGATCTTCTGGATATTGATCTGATTACGGCCATGTTTTGGTGCCTTGTGCATTAGACGCAGGTCAATAGAAGTCAACAGAAGTTACTAATTAATAATGATTAACAGAGGAGATGAAGACCACGGGTTTCAAAAGGAAGAGGAAACAGGAGCAAGAAGAAGATGCTGATGAATACGATAGAGCGTTGAGCGACAGAGGACATCAGAGAGAACAGAAGAAGTGTTGTATGGAAGGGATTCCTTCGTCTGCCACTTGCTTCCTGCCACTTGTCCTGTCAGTCTGTCCTGTCAGTCTGTCCTGGCGACGGTTAGGGCCGCAGTGTTGACAGAGGTTAAAGAAGAAAGCATTTGAACGCATCATCAACAAATCTATTATAAGCAACATCTGCGAATATCATCGACAGAAGACTACCGATGTGGATGATGGCGTCTACGTTGAATGCCATTCCATACAAGAAAAACCTTTGTACTTTAGAGACGGAGAACTCACTTCTGAGATAAGTCGATCGTCGATGTTGCTAGGGGGAACATCTGTAGGACCTTGTGTGGTTTCAACAACTGACACCAGTGCCACTGGTTGACTGGACCTCGATCATCATTTTCTGCTTATGATCGATCGAGGATCGAAAACTAGTCTTACTGACGTCATCTGTTGTAGGTGTTAGTAGAAGGTCAAGCAGAGATGACGTAATAAAGTTCAGAGGTCGAAAGGTCACTCTGATCGGCTTCTGATGAAAGCTTTGAGTCAGGTCCTTTGCACAGATCAACTATTGTCTGATGTACATGCACCCCATTGGGACAACACTTTCCCATCGATCATCATTTTCTGCTTATGATCGATCGAGGATCGAAAACTAGTCTTACTGACGTCATCTGTTGTAGGTGTTAGTAGAAGGTCAAGCAGAGATGACGTAATAAAGTTCAGAGGTCGAAAGGTCACTCTGATCGGCTTCTGATGAAAGCTTTGAGTCAGGTCCTTTGCACAGATCAACTATTGTCTGATGTACATGCACCCCATTGGGACAACACTTTCCCATCCCATAGGTTAATTCCAACTAGCTCATACACACAAACATTCATACATAACACGATTCGATGCCCTCCCCTTTCAGATTGATGGGTTCAAGATAAATGGGTTAGGAAAGAGGGTAACGGGATTCGAAGCTCTCCCTTTTCAGAATGATGGGTTCGAACCCCATTTCCTGTCGCCGTCCCACTCGACCTATACTCATACAAAATCGAGAGGAATTTATGATTATATGCGGAGTGGGGTAGACTACACGAGGGCAATGGTAGACCTTATGGGTCCCGTTGACGCGTCTCATACCCACTCATACCCTGAGCAGACAAAGGTAACGCCCCCCCCCACGCCCTATGACCAGGGACCCATGTATAATAGGGTTGTTGTATAGGAGTTCATGACCTCACTTCCACGACTTCTTTAGAAACAGACTGAAGACTAATTTGTGCGCATTTAGAAAGAAACGTTTTCGACATCATTCAGTCACCTCAAAAGCCAGAGAGTTATATATATACGTATAATGTATACATGATTTATCTACAGCAATATTATATATATATATATATACATAAATTGTATACATATATATACATGTCTGCCGTAATCAGTCAGATGTTTGTATTCGTGTGGTCTGTTGAGTTCTAGTTAAATATATAGACCTAGGTCCGTTGTTGCTGAACATTTATATAACGCCTTATTGCCTCTTCAAACGCTCAGATGCCAAGGCGTCTGTGCTTGCATACCAATAGGCGATTGTATATATACATACATACATATATATATATATATATGTATGTATATATAAATATATATCCATGAGATTTCTTGTGCACGTGCCTGTATTTCTGCATCTATGTCTAAACGCGTGTGTTCGTGTGTGTATGTGTTTCAGGCGATAGAGGAGAAGATGTGGACTCAGTGCAAGTGCCACGGTGTTTCTGGTTCCTGTGAACTGAAGACCTGTTGGCGATCGATGCCAAAGTTCAGATCCGTTGCCTCCACTCTTCGTGATCGATACGACGGAGCCATCGAAGTGACCGAGGTCCGATCGGGAACCCGTCGAGACCTCCTTCCCAGGAACGTCCAACTGCGTT
Source organism: Allolobophora icterica (assembly GCA_963556255.1). Lineage (NCBI taxonomy): Eukaryota > Metazoa > Annelida > Clitellata > Crassiclitellata > Lumbricidae > Allolobophora > Allolobophora icterica. The sequence goes on from OY744612.1 coordinate 54,017,070, forward strand.
CGGCCAGGGACATGGACCTCGTCTACCTCGAGGCGTCGCCTGACTTCTGTGAACCAGACTCACGGACCGGGTCTTCTGGGACTCACGAGCGGCTCTGTAGCCGGACGTCTAACTCAACGGACGGATGTTCTGTTATGTGTTGTGGTCGAGGATTCTACAGACGACAGATGACAGTGACCGAGAGATGTCATTGCAAGTTCCACTGGTGTTGCTTCGTCAAGTGTCAGGAGTGCCAGGTGACAATCGTTGAACACATCTGTCGGTGAATCTGACACCAAGAAGGAAGGAATCCGCCGGTGAAAGCGAAGGCAATCGTCTCCTATTATGTGTGTGTCTAAATCTGTCTCTGCAGATCGTCTGTGCCGTTCATTCCGAGATCGCTAGAGGGCCACTCCTCATCAGGCACTTTGCAGTCGATGCTGAGGTTTTAGATGGACCAGCGCAGGGATCTCTTACTGCGGTCGATGGTTGGGAGTCCGAGGAGACAGTAACTCTTCCTCCTTTGGCATGAATGACAGACGTTCTTTCTATCCTTCAATACCTCAATACTTTTCTAATTTGTAGAAATTCATCTGAAGTTCTTGGACGCTCAGGCGAGGAAACACATCGTCAGATATAGAACGTGTAGGCATCTTGCCGCACACAGGTCTGCCAGGTACTTTCATTATTCCGCCAGATGCACTAGATGATATCTTATTGAAAGTTAGGCACCTGTCTGTGGTCAAGCATGTTTCCAATGGTCTGCAGAGGACTGAACGCTTGTGGGTGGGACTCTGCCCAACAGGAAGGCTGCAATAAGACGCTGTACATACGACTTTCTAAGCAATCTATTTATTATTTAGACTTTCTATGCATTGTTCTCAAGATGTTCTGACCATTTGACGACCATTACAATCGACAGTTCAACATAGCATCGATAAACAATGCTTTACGTTTAATTGCTCTGTAAATAATTACACAAAACATCATCATCTTGAGTGGAATTTCTTCTTTTTCCAGGCGTTTCTTAGTGAACTTAGTGAAAAAGTAGTTACAGATACTGCTATCAGAAGTTAAAACAGTTTTCACACCAATATCTTTCCAAGTATTGTTCATCAAATGTCTTCAGTTTATCAACCTTTACAGAAAACATTGACAAATTGATGGCCCTTGTTCGAAAATATTTAACATTTATACACTTAAATTAATATAAATAAAAAGCTCAACTGATCGTAAGAAAGACAGCTCTTCTCAGCAGCTGGTTACGTTCAAAAGCATATAACAACATTCTATTGCTATGTTCGATTTTTAAAAATAAATATCTTTAACAGACAGGACAAAATGACACAACATTGAACTCACAGAACATATAAAACAATGGGAAACTTAGTCTTGTGGATGAGGTCAACCATTGGCAACACAGAAAAATGCGTTCGTTGTCTTAGAAATCATTGATCGTCTTCTGAATCACTTCCTGAGTAGTCTTATCGCAGGAATTCCTTTCCAGCTGGAGCGTGTAGAAGCTGCTTATTTGTGCTTTCCATGTCTCTGATGTCGTCTTTCACGTGGAGCAGCTTCCAATGCAGCTGGCACTTCACGGTGTCTGCAACACAAGAAACACTTCAATCACCAGAATGTATACACTCCATTTCCAAGTTCTTCTCTCTTTTTATCAGTAGATGCTAAATAATTAACAAGCACAACAGCTAAAGCTTACCCTGCTCAGAGCCACTGACAATTAGAACTCACATGGACTGGTTCTCTCGCACATACAGACCGATTCCCTGCTTTATGCAGATTGGTCACCTGCTTCACACAGACTGACCTGTTTCATACAGACTGGCTCCCTGCAAACAGCACCTGATGTACATATACCTCCGAGGGACTAAAACCTCTTCCAATTTCCAAGAGAAAGTTTCTGAGCTATTTAAATATTCTAAATTACTATCGTTGTTCTTATTGTGTTAGTATTTGTTTGAACCTGGTTCTGGTGTCGCTTGTCCTTCTGTCATCGTCTCTTTGTTGTCCGATGGCATTTCGTCCACCGTAGTTGCCGTAGCAGTTGGTCGTCTTCTCCTGCCATTCGTTGTCAAACTGCGGCTCATCCTCTGTAACATTCGATTAGAAACAGACACAGCATAATCAACGGCATAACAACTCTGCCTTCAAATCCAAGATTCAGATGACATGCAGCTGACTTTAACATTGGATGAGGATAGTAATTGCAATTAGTAACTTCTATTGCGCCGGTGTCTAATACAAAAAGTATCAACCGATGGCACACCAAAACCAAGCCGTAACCAGGTTAATATCCAGAAGATCAGTCCATAAGAGCTTCATGTTGAAAATAATTGTTTTGCCCAGTCGAAGGTTTTGTATTGCATTTTGACAAATTTTTTAGAAAGCAATATTTCATCACTTTTCTGATGAAGAAATTAATTTGCATTTAAAATCATAAAAGAAGGAAAGGATTAGGCATCTTTTTCACGGTAACCAAAAATTACTGTTAAATGTTTTCCACTCTATGCAATCTCTTCCTGCATCTCTTTCCATGCTTACAACCATTTTATTCTCTAGCAGCTTTCACACTGGGAGTGCTGCTGAGTGGCCTCAGCTGTGAGCGGCGCTATACAAATCTCCAAATACGATACGAAGTGTGTCAAGCTATGTAACCTTTTGCTATGCAATGCTACGCTAAGGAAGATGATGTTGAGATAGCTAACCCTCGACCTTGTAACCTTTTGCTATGCAATGCTACGCTAAGGAAGATGATGTTGAGATAGCTAACCCTCGACCTTGTAACCTTTTGCTATGCAATGCTACGCTAAGGAAGATGATGTTGAGATAGCTAACCCTCGGCCATGTTGAAGTAATCTCGGTTTTCATCCAGGACTCCAGTGCGAGTGTTACGTTGGCGCGTTATGACGTTGCCTCGGTCATTGATGTGTCGTTCAATTGCCATCTTCTCCAATTCAGCCTCCGAATCACGCATGGCCTTACGTGTCTCTCGCAACTGATGAAAGCAAACACAGTCAGCACTAACCATCAACACATCAAAACAATCTTTTTATGTTCGATTCTGATTTGATGTCTGGCAAATAAGTGAATCTCATTATTTTCACTGACTCCTAACTCTTTAACAACAAACTGCATTGGTTCCCATTCGCGCTTAGTAAACCATCGCCATTAAAGTGTCAAACATACTTAACATTTTCAAACCAAAACAACATGCTTCATATACCTGTGTCCCATTCGTATGGATTTTTCCTTCTGCCTAGCGCTGGTTAATAAGCCAATTTCCATGTCGCAGCTTTTGCGTGGCATTATGAAATGTTGGAGATTTAAATTACATCAGCCACAACAATGCTCCCCTCTATTACATCTTACATATAAATTATGAAAGCTTTGTCTTAAAATATTTTGCTCGATAGTAAAAGTATTTGCTCATGAAAGCAATAGTCATCACAAGAGCTGTGAGGTGACAAGGTCTTAGAAAGAGGTGTAAGTAGCTTAAAATGTCACAGCACCATTATCTAATGCACTTACGCTCAAAAGTGCAACCATTTAAATAAATGATGACTTTAACGCTGGAAGAGGACAGTACTTGTAAGTAGTAACAACTATTGCACCGGTGTCCATTACAAAAGGCATCAACCGATGGCACACCAAACCCAAGCCGTAATGAGCTCAGTATCTGGATGATCACTCCGTAAGAGTTTGACACCAAAACTAAGCCATAATACAAAATTTTCTTACTTAATTTCAACCAGTCCTTCTGAACATAAGGTAATATGCATAGTATGCGTGTATAAGTACTTACACCTCCCGGCATCTGTCTAGTAGCTGTTGTTGCCTGGTAGACCTTTGGTTGTCCGTTGCCGATGTTGGAATACGACATAACGGACGACTGAGAGTAGAAGTCACCATTTGGATCACCTTGCATTTCATTCTGAAGCAGAGAAACGAAAACAAGCAGACAATGAAAACAACTGCTGCACAGTCAGCAAAATGAAACGCAAGAAATCCTCTCAGTCTTCAATTCCACAATTCATTCTTTGCTTCGTGATATGTCGTCAACTAAACGTAGAAAGATTATCAAACAAAAACACAATTCACTTAACCCAGACACAATGCCTCAACCATATCTGGCACAGAAAACATTCATTACCAAATCTGGGAAAATATTTCACTTGTAGTGAATTGAAGTATTGATTGCTGTCATTTGGTTTAATCGAAATCCTAGTCTCCAAACTTCTAAAGCACCACTTGAGGGCCAAGCGCAGGGAACCAGTCAATTCACGAGCGCTGGTTTAGAAGATGAAGATCTTTCAGTTATTCTCATGTATGATTTCCGTAACTGTGAACCAACCATTTGATGTGACAAGTTGCCCATCATGTTGTGCATGTTTCTCATCATTGAATTGATCGAATCAAAAGGATTGTGGGCCATCATCAGATCCATCGATCCACCAAAGTCTTGATCATGCGATCTTCCCTGTCCCCGATCTCTAGTTCCATGTCTTTGCAGCTCTGATCCATCGGTCAGTGCGAGAAACGGATCATGGTTAAAGAATGATGAGAAAATCTCATCCGCTCCTCTCAGACGCTCCTGGTGCATACTGAAACAAAGTTTAAATTATACAATTAACTATATTAAAACACCTTAAAATTATATATTAAATAAACGACGCAATACACTTTCGGAAAAGAAATTTGCGCAGCCCACCGCTTGACATGAAAATGGCTGCATAAGTCGACTGCACATCAACGCAAAATTCTGAGACGGAATCAGAATTTCAAGCGACGCAGTTTAAATCGTACCTGAAGAACGGGTCGTCTTCAAACTCACTCTTAAAACTACGAAACGTGGTCGCCGATGATGACCGAATGAGAATGCCTGCAATTCAAATCGAATATCGCACAAACCCTTCTCAAAAGTATCGGTCTCCGAATCTGCAGAATAATCGAAGGTCAACGCAAACGCAATTTATTTGATAAAACGAAAGTCCAAAGATTCTCCGGAAGTGAGGGCCGTTGTTCTGGAGACGACGACGCATTGCAGTCTGCTTCACTGCCTCAAGTCCAATTGCATATAGAGTAAGTAAGTAGGTATCCTTTCTTTGTTTCTGGCAAGCGCACATAATTATTAAGCACCCTCGTAACTTATAATCATTAATCACCTGAGTCAAACAAAATTAGCAGCAGTCATCCACAGTATTATGCAACATTTACTTTGCTTATCTTCCCTCGTCTATGTTTCCTTAAAAAACATATTTGTTGTTATTGTTATTGTTGTTGCTAATAATAATAATAATAATAATAATAATAATAATAATAATAATAATAATAATAATAATAATAATAATAATAATAATGATGATGATGATGATGATGATGATGATGATGATGATGATGATGATGATGATGATGATGATGATGATGATGATGATGATGATGATGATGATGATGATGATGATGATGATGATGATGATGACGATGACGACGACGACGACGACGATGATGATGATGATGATGATGATGATGAGTTGAGCGACGCAAGACGAAGGGTAACAAATAGAACATTTAATGACTTCTATGCACTGAATGGAATTATATTGACAATATAGACACAGTATTGTTACTTTTTACCTTAAGATTAATATTTGGAAGAACACTTTTCTACTTTTACGAAAGTAGCATTTTTATGAATAGACCTACTTTAACTTTTACTTAAGAACGTAAAGTTCTGTTTACTTGTACTTTACTTAAGTACATTCGCCCGATACTTTTAACAACACTACTCTAAAACAAAGAGATAAGTCACGACTGGCAGACATAATTATCTATCTATCTATCTATCTATCTGTCTGTCTGTCTGTCTGTCTGTCTGTCTGTCTGTCTGTCTGTCTGTCTGTCTGTCTGTCTGTCTGTCTGTCTGTCTGTCTGTCTGTCTGTCTGTCTGTCTATCTATCTATCTATCTATCTATCTAGGCTATCTATCTCTGTCTGTCTGTCTATCTATCTATCTATCTATCTATCTATCTATCTATCTATCTATCTATCTATCTATCTATCTATCTATCTATCTATCTATCTATCTATCTATCTATCTATCTATCTATCTATCTATCTATCTATCTATCTATCTATCTATCTATCTATCTATCTATCTATCTATCTATCTATCTAGGCTATCTATCTCTGTCTGTCTGTCTGTCTGTCTGTCTGTCTGTCTGTCTGTCTATCTATCTATCTATCTATCTATCTATCTATCTATCTATCTATCTATCTATCTATCTATCTATCTATCTATCTATCTATCTATCTATCTATCTATCTGTCTTTCTGTCTTTCTGTCTTTCTGTCTCTGTCTCTCTGTCTCTCTCACTCTCTCTGTCTTTCTCTCTCTCTCCCCCTCTCTTTCTGAATGTCCGACTATCTGCCTTTAAAAATTATGTGCTATATATGCGTGCGTTAGTCCGTCTTTCTGTGTCCACCTGTCTCTTCGCCTGTCTGCTTGCCTGTCCGTCTGCTATCTCTCTGTTTTTCTGCCCTTTCGTCTGTCTGTCTGTCTGTCTGTCCATCCATCCGTTTCTTTGTCTGCGCTGTCGCAGGAACAAAAGTATCCGGCGTTTTAAACTTGAATCAGTCATTGATAAGGACGAGTTAAAGACAAAGAGAGAGAGAGAGAGAGAGAGAGAGAGAGAGAGAGAGAGAGAGAGAGAGAGAGAGAGACAGACAGACAGACAGACAGACAGACAGACAGACAGACAGACAGACAGACAGACAGACAGACAGACAGACAGACAGACAGACAGACAGACAGACAAAGAAAGTGAGAGAAACAGACACAATCATGGGCAGAGATGAAGGGACATACACACAGAGAAAGGAGAGACAGACAGAGATAAACACAAGAAAGACAGACAGAGACAGAGACAGAGAGAAGGAGGGAGAGAGAGGGGCGGAGGACGAGCGACCAATCAGGGTCGTTCATCTTGAGATGTCGCCAGATGACAGACAGATGTTTGCCTTAGAATCTGAAAGAAGGACCTCTGTCTGTCTCTGTCTGTGTCTGTGTCTGTGTCTCTGTCTGTCTCTGTGTCTGTCTGTGTCTCTGTCTGTGTCTCTGTCTGTGTCTGTCTCTGTCTCTGTCAGCTGATCACCAGAGAGGATCAGTGACCTCTGTCGTTGACCAACGATTACATAATAACTCTCGTTTCTGAGATGTTTGAAGAGAAGGGATTCCGAGGGAGAGGGTGAGAGAAGTGAGCGAAGGAGAAGGGATTCCGAGGGAGAGGGTGAGGGAAGTGAGCGAAGGAGAAGGGATTCCGAGGGAGAGGGTGAGGGAAGTGAGGGAAGGAGAGGCAGTTGCAGTCAGAGGCGACACCTGGTGACGCATCAATCAAGGTCGACGTTTAGAAGAAGGTTTCGGATATAAATGGTGAAATTGTTGATTCGCTTCCGTCAGTTGATCGATCGTTTCTCGTGAGGTCTTCTAAGGAGTGGCAGTGATTGGAAAGCATTGATGGATCAAGAGTTGAACGACGGAAGACGAAGGGTAACAAAAAGAAAGCATCTCTCTTTCATCTCATCGAATGACTTCTATGTCGCCTGAGAGTTACAAGAGGTCAATCGAAGGGCGTCGTTTCAAGTAAAACTAAGTTTAAACAATGCAGGATCTTAATTGTCTTATTCGCGTAAAGGTAAACTCAGGTAAATCACTTTTATTGATTGACTTCTATTGAAGTCCATCGAAAGGGTTGTTCTGGTGTAGAAGGACTGTGCGACAGCAACGAAGGATCGATGTCCAAAGTCCATCATCCGTTTACCATCTCAATTTATCATCCTTTTACCGTGTCAGTCAAGTCAGAGGGGTTGTCCAGAGAGCGAAGAACGTAGAGGCGAATTTACGCATAGGCCCATTAGGCTCGCGGCTAGCGCTCCAAATCTTGGAGGGCCCCCAAACGAATAACATTATATTTTAAATTATACAAATATACAAATAAAAATTTTGAATTTTGAATTATTTTAAATATAGCCTATTTTCTATTTTTACAGTTTATCATTCACACAAAATTATATTATTGTAATTTATAATTGTTTTGTTCAGTCTGGCTATTAGTTAATTTCTGTGCAAGTTCAGATGGGCCCCTAACCATGTTTACGCCTAGGGCCCCGTTTTCTGTAAACGCGCCACTGGAAGAATGAAGTCGAGCTGTCAGAATACGAGGCAGAGAACGAGACAGAGCTGGTGAGATGGGAGTCGTTAAGAATCAGGGAAATGGGAAGTCAGTTTAGGATTCTGGAAATGGGAAGACGGTGGATGGATGGAGCACTGGAGCAGCGTAGGATTTCTTGTCAAGGTAAAGTTTCAGTTTTAACAGAGAGTGGAGTTGAAACTATGGTCGGTGAATGGTCCGAGAAAATGGATAGATGGACGGATGAATTGTTGGATAGCTGTTAGCGAGAAGGAGGTGGCCACTGTGAAAAGAGTGAGCATGTGAATTAGAAATCGATGGAGTCTGTAAACAGTGCGAAGTGAAGAAGAGGGCGTTTGCGTAGAAAACGAGATAAAGACGATCACCTGTCACGTGATCAGTCGTTTGTTTACATGCACAGATGCAGCCTATCAACTGAAATGCAACATGGACGTCTGTCTGTATGTCTGTCTGTTTGTCTCTCTGTCTGTATGACTGTCTGTCTATCTCGCTCGCTCGCTCTCTGATTTCTTCTCTTTCCCTACTTCTCTTTCTTTCCCTGTTCTTCGCTCTTTTTCTTTCTCTGTCTCTTTCTAAGTCGAGAGCGAGTTATCTTTGTGCTTTATCTGACAGTGAAGCAGACATACAGACAAACAGACAGCAGACAGACAGTGCCGGCCTTAGGGGCGTGCGAACCGTGCGGTCGCACGGGGCCCGCAACTTAGAGGGGGTCAGAAAATGTCACAGAAAATTAACATGAACAAGACACCCTAATAACAATATTATGGTTTCGATTAAATCTTCTCTGTCAATAAAATTAAAGTCAACTTCCTCTATACCCCAGAATTCTCGTGTATAGTTAAATTTGACTTGTACTTCTTAATAATCTATACTAAAATAAAAATGATTTGCAATGAAAAACTATTTGACTTGTGTCATGGGGGCCCATGCAGTATACTCTGCACGGGGCCCGAAATATCCTAAGGCCGGCACTGAGACAGATAAGGTGCGCCGACAAAACGGCGCAGGACAAAACGGCGCGGCAACAAAACGGCGCAGTACAAAACGGCGCAGACAAAACGGCGCAAAACGTCGCAAAACTGAACTAAAGAACACTAGTTTATAGTAGTTTAATATATACTAAAATATATACTAGAAATAACTGTGTAACTTCATCAAGTCTTTTAGTTCATAGTTCATACGTTGTCATAAAATTTGCCCGTCTACCCCTTCTTTGCCTGCCGATATAAGTATCTTCCCAATAGTCCGCTAAAGGTGCCAGAACAGGTGTAAATAATACAAGAAGCGGGAAGAACGATTAAAATGTAAATTAAACTAGAAGTGGATGAACGATTAAAATATAGCTAAAATATATCTAAAATGAGAAGCGGGACGAACGATTAAAATGTAAATTAAACTAGAAGCGGGATGAACGATTAAAATATATCTAAAATGAGAAGCGGGAAGAACGATTAAAATGTAAATTACACTAGAAGCGGGATGAACGGCACTTTTTGATCGCTAATAACCAAACAATCACTAGACGGGTATCATAATCTTTGTACTGCGCCGTATTGTCTGCGCCGTTTTGTCGGGGTACTTTGAATTGCGCCGTTCTGTCTGCGCCGTTTTGTCTGCGCCGTTATGTCTGCGCCGTTTTGTCTGCGCCGTTTTGTTACGGCGCCGACAGATAAACAGACAGACGGACGGATTGAGAGGTCAATCCGAGGAGACAGAATAGTGCTACGGTGATTGTGGTCAATGAAGGGCGCTGGAGCGTAAGCATAATTATAGGACAGATCGAAAAGTTCAGTTTTAAGTCTGTTGTGAGCTGCAGCTGAAGAGAGGGCAAGTGGGAGGGGTGGGGAGTGGTGTGATTAACAGGTGAGAAAGGGGAAAGTGAACTGGATGAGGTTCTCTGCGGAGTTCGTTTCAAAAAGCTGATGCAGTATAAATTAAGGAGCGGTTGCAGAATTTAAGAGAGGAGACTGGAGGATGAGATAGAGAAAGATGTGATGAGATGTGGGTGATTGGACGGTGAATAGCTGGCGAATGTAAGAGCGTTGAGAGATTTGAAGAGCTGGGGCTATGTGGTGGCGGTGGCGGTGGCGGTGACGGTGGCGGTGGCGGTGGCGGTGGCGGCGGTGGTCTTTGAGTCTCTTCTACGGATGGCGTCAGATCCGCCATGATTTATTTCTTGAATGTTGCATTGAACTGATTGTTGCACTTAATGTTGTACTGATTGTTGCACCGATGGTTGTTCTGAGCAGCGAGCTGCGTTTGACGGAGATGCCAACAATAATAGGAAACTCATTGATGAAGAAGTTGGAGGAGAAGGAGAAGGAGTCGATGGAGTCTGGAGGAAGATGGGGAACGAGAAAGAAGTGGTCCAAGGATTTGGATTATCCGAGACACAGGTGACTGACTCACTGACTAAACTCACTTCCTCTGCGTCTTTTATATCGAACGAGACAAACAATGAAGTTTTCTTTTCCTTCGATTTGTCCTCAGATCCTTGGATTTTGTTTCTTGATCTTGGGCCCTTGTTCTGTCCTCCTGTGACCCTAACATATACATATACACAGATATGGAGAAAAGTGAATTTTCAACGAGGAATATGTCATATGTCATATGCAGAGCTGTTCTCACTCGGAAAGAAACTCAGCCAGAGTTAAAGCACCGGATACTGATCGCAAATCATTAATCGATTTCCTTTCTCAAGTCTGTGTTCGATTCCAATCACCAGATAGTCATCAATTGATCGATCATCGCTGGTTATTAATCGATACTTAAACCTCAGCAGCAACAACTCAAACACTGACAAACAATCATCTTCAGTACATTAATTCTCTGATTGACTAACTGACTGACTGCATGGTTGACTGATTAATTGATTGGTTTTCAGCCTCCACCTCCTCCTCCTTCTCCTCCGCCGTCGGCAGTTGATTCCGTGTTCAAGGTCATCGTCGAAACAAAGAAGAAAGAGGACAAAGGCGATGATGACCCAAGGAAGAGAGTGTCCAGCAAATACAACGTACGTAGTCTGAGATGACCTTTTATACAGATGACCAATCGCTGCGTAGATATCTGACCATCTATTTACAAACGTTTCTTTCTCATTGTACATTGGTGCTCGATAAGTGCAAATTAATAATACCAAAAACTAATAGCCTAATAATAATAATAATAATAATAATAATAATAATAATAATAATAATAATAATAATAATAATAATAATAATAATAATAATAATAATAATAAATAATAACAACAATAATAATAATAATTAATAATAATAATAATAATAATAATAATAATAATAATAATAATAATAATAATAATAATAATAATAATAATAATAATAATAATAATCAGCGATATAGGTAGGCGCCTTTCTACCATCAGTGGCGACCGCGTGAGGCTTCGTTTCTCTTCCAGCGTCTATCTATTTGCATACAACGCTACAACTCTATTGCTTTCAAAGGGACATTCCCAGAGCCTCCGGACGACGAGGCTTGATTTTCCGGATGTTACATTAATTAATATTGAAGTCCCTGAGGGATCCTGTATACCTCGGGGCAAAAAAAAAATTATAATAATAAATATAATAATTGCCAATTTTTCCCCTATGTATTGTCTTCACTAGTCTTTAGCATTGTATTTTATGCCTCATCTGGTTTTAACCGCAGAGTTTCAATTATACTGAGTCGGAGAATGTCGCTTTCATCAAACGCCAACAAGACATCGGTCCACAGGTAACTAACAGATACAGACCTTGATTGAACACTTTAACTGTTCATCTATATATAGATAGACAGGCAAAACCGCAGACACACAAAATGTCATATGACTATCACAGCGTCACATTAACAGTATTCCTTCGAACCATCATATGATCTGGCGTAAAATTCGCATTATATGGTATGGGGTAAAATCCCTATCATATGGTATGGGAATCTTTCAACCGTTTCACTTCTGAGGGGCTGTGATTGACATGGGAATCGTCTTGGAGCGCCATCGCTTCATGCCTTGTACATCGGAAATCGACGACATATTTGTTGCAAATGTTTAACCTCTTAGCCTACTCAACTAAATATGCATTTATGCATTTATGCCGTACAGACAGAGACAGACAGACAGACAGAGACAGACAAAAGAAATCTCTATTTCCTCAGCATAGCCTGTCTCTTATCGTCTATCTGTCTGTCTGTCTATCTGGCTGTCTGACAGATAGACAGACAGACAGATAGACGATAAGAGACAGGCTATGCTGAGGAAATAGAGATTTCTTTTTCTCGCTTCTAATGAAAATAGAAAACCTTGTTTTTACTGATAAAGATGACAGTTCTAAAACTTGATGTCGTCTCATCTAAATCATCTTCTATGACATCCTGTGTGTCTGGAGTCTCATCCATCAAGACGGACTCTGTCGAGACGATCACTAAATTATTTACCTATTTAAAGCACTCAGTTTGAGTCATTACAACGACGGCTCTACGGAAGTCGTTAGATTAACATAGATTTACGTTAGATTAACTTTAGATTAACATAAGTTACATCAGATTAACGTAGTTTACATTAGATTAATATAGGTTACATCAGGTCAACATATAGGTTACATTACAGTCTGTGTAGAAATGCGACAGTGTATGTTGGTGTGTATGTGTGTTGGTGTGTCAGGCGGTGCATCGTTTGTCTCTCGTTCGGTGGTTGTTGAGTTTCCTCATCGGTCTCTATGTGGCTGTCATAGCAACCGTTGTCACCCTCAGCAGCAGATACATCACCGGCGCCAAACTGTCCGCTGTCTACACACGTATCCTTTGCCCCACGCCCTTCGTGTGTTTGGGGTTGGGGTGGATTAAATCAAGGCTTCTTAAGCGCCACTTTCTATTCAGACTGCCACAGTGGATCATCGAGAGTGATCAATTAAACCTACTGTGACCAACAGTGAATTACAACAGTCTATCCTCGACTGAACATTTATATAGCGCCATATACCCAGCGACGAAAGCAACTCTTTCAAATCAGAACAGAACCTCCGTGCGTCGTCTTCATCATAATTGAAACAACGGTTGTGTTTCCTTAGTCATTCGTTGTTGTTGTTGTCGTCTTGAAGTGATAAAGGATTGTCGTCATCCGATTTGTCTTATTCTTCCAACGTTCGTCTGGATGTTGATCAACATGGCGCTCATCTTCATCGGAGCATATGTCGTCACCTTCCACGCAGTCAGTCTCTCCGCTTCTTCCCTCTTTCCCGTCATCCCTACCTCCCTCCCTCTCCACACTCTTCCTTCTTCTTTACCCTCGTTCTTTCCAGATTTCTAGATTTCCTTTGCTTAATCATATAATCATCATCGGCGTCTTCTCGTCGTGGTCTTTTCATCATCATCATCAGCAGCAGCAGCAGCAGCAGCATCAACAACAGCAACCAATAACAACATCATGATCAGCGTATTGACTGTATCATCATCATCATCATTTTTTCTCGTTGTCATCATCAACAACATCATCATTGTCGTCGTTGTAGCCGTTGGCTGCTGGCAGTGGAATTCCGAACGTCAAGTGTTACCTGAATGGAATTCGGATTCCAGGGTTGATGAGTCTGCGCACTCTGCTCGCCAAAGCTGGAGGAGTTGTCCTCTCCGTTGCTGGTGGACTGGCATGTGGAAAGGTATCCATCCATCCATCCATCCATCCATCCATCCATCCATCCATCCATCCATCCATCCATCCATCCATCCATCCATCCATCCATCCATCCATCCATCCATCCATCCATCCATCCATCCATCCATCCATCCATCCATCCATCCATCCATCCATCCATCCATCCATCCATCCATCAATCAATCCATCAATCCATCTATCCATTCATCCATCCATCCATCCAACTATTAATCCATACGTCCTTCCATCCGTCCATTCATTAATTCGTACGTGAATTGGTCGAAGGCATCTTTGCATCTGATTTCAGAATCGTTTGAGCTGACGTCATTTGCTGATCTATTTTAGGAGGGACCGATGATTCACTCTGGTGCCATCTGTGCCTCGGGTCTGTCAAGAGCAGAATGCAAGTGCGGCCAAAGAGTCTTCCGTCCAAAGGTAGGCCTTGTAGGGAGGGCTCCTAGGTCCATAACAACACACAGGGATTGCCATTCTTCTTGTCTTCCTGCTCTTTCTCTCAATGAATTTATCTCTGACTTAGTCAATCATCCCAACTCCCCTTCTTCCTATCTTTGCCATTCTCTGGGCAGGAATTTCAATCAAAACTGAAAGCGCTGCTCTCACAAATCCTTTCCCGATACCTCCTCTTCCCTTAATCTCCCTCGCCGCTTAATTCTAAACACCATCCATCTTAGCCTTTTGACTGCCTGCCTACCTGACCCATATGGATCTTGACCCGGAATAGATTTTTACCCTACCTGCTTATCGATTTTGTTTTCAATGAGCGTTGGTGAATAAACCGCGATTTAGTTTCTTGGACGCTCTAAAAATCTCAAGGTTAAGGTTATGACTACCGTCTTAAAGTAAGCAAGTAGAAGAAAGAGTTCATGTTTCGACAGTGGAACATTCTTCAAAATATTCAAATTATTAAGACCTGGTCCCATATAATATGGTCTAACCCATCTGAAATCGTCTCTAAACTCACCTCCGATCTCACCTTTGAACTCACTTGAAACTAGCTTCATGCTTTTATTGACCTACGTGACTGGAGGAGATACGGAACACGAGTCACGAAGACCCTTTCCAATGTTTCTCTTTGACTTGCAAAAGTGTCTTCCGGTCCATGCACAGCATACGTAATGAGCAGCGGACAGGAAGAGAACAAACACAGTTCACCTTAAGCTGTCGTTTTAACACTCGACAGACCTTCTCACTTATTCAGACACTTGTAACTCGCGATGTCTGTGACTGTGTGCACGTGTGTATCTACTTCCTTGAATTGTTTATTCATTCGCTTTCTTATAATTGGTTACCTATGTCGTCTCCGAACGAATTCAGTGGACGTGACCTTGATCAGATGACCTCCGTGTGACTGGTTGACTGTTCTCTAGGTCCTTGATCCTCTGAGGACGGACGAAGAGAGGAGGGACTTTGTGGCCGCTGGAGCTGCTTCCGGTGTCTCAGCAGCCTTCGGAAGTCCAGTCGGTCAGTTGACGAACAAGCAGACGATAGTGATGGTGGTGGTGATGATGATGATGATGATGATGATGATGATGATGATGATGATGATGATGATGATGATGGCGATGGTGGTTATGATGATGATGATGGCGATTGTGGTTATGATGATGATGATGATGGTGGTGGTGGTGGTGGTGGTGGTGGTGGTGGTGGTGGTGGTGGGGGTGGTGGTGGTGGTGGTGGTGGTGTTGGTGGTGGTGTTGGTGGTGGTGGTGGTTATGATGATGATGATGGTGGTGGTGGTTATGATGATGATGGTGGTGGTGGTGGTTATGATGATGATGGTGGTGGTGGTGGTGATTGCAATGCTCTGGCTAATTTTGACCTCTGTGTCTTAATGCAATGACCACAGTTATAGAAGCTTAAATAGGACATCACTTGCAAACATATACTTTAAACTTCACGCTTGTTACTTAATTTCCTGCAGATCGATCCATCAACTCACCAAACAACCAACTCACCAACTCACCAACCCACCCACCTACCCATTCACCTACATACTTACTCAAATAACTAGGCCCGCCTAAGACTGGCGAAGTATACGTTGTACGTTGGGCTGTTGACTGACCTGCATGGGAGCCAGTGCAGAATACCTTACATTGTGTGTTGTTTGATGCAGGTGGCGTTCTATTCAGTCTCGAGGAAGGAGCGAGTTTCGTCAAACAGACGATGACTTGGCGAATGGTTGGTCAACCTCTACCTCATAACCACTCTAACATAAAAATTATGCTTCCATAATAATGACAGCAACAAACAACAAATAACAACAAAAACAATGATCAATAATAGCAATCTCTGCTTTCTCAGTTGTGGGTCCCTCCACCTGGAATGGTCTCCCCCTGGAACTGCGATTGCTACCTCTGAATAATTTGCCTGCGTTTAATATATCACTTAAGTCTTTCTTTTTAGCCGTGGCTGGACTGGGATCGCTCCGGAGTAGGTATAATTTTTCAGAATGGATGAATGAGCAATCCTAATAATAATCATAATAACAGTAGCAGAAGAAATAGGTCTTTAAAAGCGCAACGTCAATATTAGAATACGTGAGGGAAATTAACGATGCTGTGTTCGGTGTGTGTGTGTGTGTGTGTTTGTGTGTGTGTGTGTGTGTGTGTGTGTGTGTGTGTGTGTGTGTGTGTGTGTGTGTGTGTGTGTGTGTGTGTGTGTGTGTGTGTGTGTGTGTGTGTGTGTGTGTGTATGTAGGTGTGTGTGGAGGTGTGTTTTTGTGTACTATTTGGTTGTATCTCTAGTTGTTTTCTTCGATGACCGCCTGCCTCGTTCTCAATGTCCTGCTGAGTGCCATCAATGGTCATCCGGAAGATATGTCACATCCGGGGCTCGTCAGCTTCGGACATCTCGGGGTCAGTCAGTACACGATTGTCCATAGATAAATAGATAATTAAGACGCAC